>UELV01101272.1:0-20114 GCA_900490015.1 Megastigmus stigmatizans
GGATTTCACATAAAAGAACTCTTTTAGATTACTTTATCAATGCATAAACCTTAACTTCAAATCATTCGTTTCTGATTCTTCGAAAAAAAGAATACTTTATGAATACTTTCCGAATTGTTACAAAGAGGACATTCTCAAACGGATTAAATGTTTATAAAGAATTCTTCTTGAATACTTTTTGAATACTTGGTGAATAAAGAATTGGAAAAGAATTCAAAAAGAATTCTTTATGAATTAAAAAAAAATTATTTTTGCTTATTGGGAGTATACTATATTAAGTATAAATGACACTTTGACAAAAGTTAAATCATTATTATAAGCATATATAAAATGTATACTCATTATACATTAACATTTTCAAGGATGTTTATTTATAAAAATTTGTAAATAATCTACCATTTCACAAAATTTCAGGCCGGTATATTTAAACACCGTTGGAAATGGCATGATTACAAAAATTTCACGTCAAGTCCAGATAGTCACACATAAGTAGCCCGAAGAATGTCTGAAAATACCATTTCCAGTAGTCTACTTTAAATATTTGGCTAAAACTTTGCGAAAAGGTAGATTATGAGCCATAAGGAAGAAGTGCAATAATGTCTTCATTTTCCATAAACCCAAGTAGTTTTTTTATACTAGAATCATAATACTGCAATATTATCGGTAAGGTAGGACTATCACATCATTAGCTGCCCAGTAAATAATTACCTCCTGATTCCTAATGAATGTCCACCAGTTTTATGCTAAAGCCTCTTCTAAAGCTAAAAGATGAGCCTATAAATGCAAGCTAATAAATATGAGCTAAAAAAGCAAAGCCCGCAAGGCGCAAAGTGAGCAGAAGAATATATATATAACTTGAGATAATACCATGCTTGTGTAGATTGTAGACACGCCCTAAATCTTATACATTCCAGATTTGGACAAGAACCAGATGACATTACTCCAGCGTAGTATTGAAGACATTGAGTATTGATGGAATGGTTTATTTTGAGGTTATATTGTTTAGAGAATTGTGTTTTGTCTACTCTTGAACCTTCATTATAATTAATCGGAGTATTAAAAAAATTGCTTAACCATGGGGAAACTAGACGTAAAGATTATGCGCTATCTCAATAAAGAAGATTTCCGCGTTTTAACGGCGATCGAGATGGGCATGAAAAACCACGAGTTGGTACCATCAGCATTAGCGGCTCAAATTGCGAACCTACATCATGGAGGACTGCACAAAATATTAAAACAATTGTGTAAACACCGATTATTGAGTTATGAAAATTCCAAGCGTTATGAGGGTTATCGTTTAACCAACAGAGGGTATGATTATTTAGCTTTAAAAACCTTGACATCTCGTGAATTGATTGATTGCTTTGGAAATCAAATTGGGGTTGGAAAAGAATCAAACATATATGTTGTCTCAAAAAAGAATGAGCAATATTATTGTTTAAAGTTACATAGATTGGGAAGAACTTGTTTCCGCAACATCAAAACCAAGAGAGACTATCATCAGCATAGAAAATATATGTCATGGCTTTATTTATCAAGAATATCAGCTACTAAAGAATTTGGATTTATGAAAGCTCTTTATGACAGAGGATTTCCTGTTCCTCAACCTATAGATAGCAATAGACATTGTGTGATAATGGAACTTATAGATGGTGTACCCCTTTGTAATATTCACGAAGTCAAAGACATAGAAAAATTATACGATGAACTCATGAACATTATTTGTAGATTAGCCCGTCATGGAGTTATTCATGGAGATTTTAATGAGTTCAACATTATGCTTACAGCTGAAGAAAAGCCTATTATGATTGATTTTCCACAAATGATATCAACTGACCATCAAGAAGCTGAACTATATTTTAATCGAGATGTTACTTGCATTCGTGAATTTTTCAGAAGACGCTTTGATTATGAGAGTGGTGGATATCCAATATTTGAAGATATTATTAAAGAATGTCAAGAATCAGATAAAAAAGTTTCAAAAGTGTTAATACATTCACCATTGATTTCCGATCAAGAAGATGATGAAGATGATGATACAGAAATAGATACAGATACAGAAGAGCAAGTAAATGATGAAGATAAAGAGGATACAGAAATTGATGAAGGTGATGAAGTTCTTAATCCTCCTGATAAGGATATGACAAATTTACAAGAACAAATATCAAAATTAGAAGTTAAAGCGCCACTGCAATCACTTCCAAATGATGACAAAAGTCTACAATTTAATGATGTTCATAAAACTTGTGAAAATGAAACATCAGTTAAATTGGACCAACTATCAACAAATGTTCACAAGGATTCTGAAAAGGATGATGAAGATAGGAATTCTTTCTATGATGGAACAGAAGCTTGGGATTTCATGAGTACTACGTCTACATGTATACCAGAAAGTATCATTAAGACTAAACTAAAAGCGGAATTATTGAAACGCCAGCAGAGATTACAATATAAGAAAAATCTTAAAAAATCTAGCACTTCTACTAAAAATAGAAGAGAAAATCGTGCCATTGCTAGAGAAAATGTTGGATTTTGGGATGATTAAAAGATTGTTAAATATTTGTAAAATATGTATTTTATAAGACTTTTTTAATCAATATTTAAGTTTAACCAATATATAACTTAAACAATTTAATAACAGTCTTTAATGCATAAAGATTATCTATAAAAATAAGATATTATTTTTTTTTATCTACAATATCTTCATGTATATGTACATCATTTATATATTTAATAATAAAGAAGTTTTCCAAAATTATTCTTGGTTTAATTTTTTTTTAATTTTATGTGAGGTTACCATTGTGTAAAAAGGTTTAAGACCTTTATTTTAAAAAAAATTCTGTAATCTAACTTAAAAAATCAACCAATTCTTGTATTAATAAATTCATAGAAATATTTTCTAAAAAAAATTTTATTCTAATACTTTATATATTTATAAAGGTAGCGCAAAAATATGAGAATATAGCTAAACCATTCGAAAAGAATTGATAAATTGCTAGTTTAACATAAATTCTGCAAATTGTTATTAGAATAATTTCAATTTTTCCTTCAGCGTAATTCAGGATGAGCATAGCAAATAAGAATACAAACAAGGTAATGTTGCCTGTACCTATATAGATCACGGACGGAAGACTGGAAGATTCTACGCAGTTTTTCGACTTTTTAGACTCGAATCGAATATCATCGAAAATCAAACACAGGAACAGAGATCGAGTTTCGACTATTTCGAGAGCAAGTTTAATTCGATTCTACCTTTAATATCGAAGTGTGTGTGTAGTGTGTGTATGTGATTCTGCATCGTTTTTCTTCTACTGCTGTACAGTAGATTTTTTTCTTGGCTGAATCGTATATCCTAAACCGACTCATTTTCTTAGCAAAAGGTAAGGTTTTTCATCAAGAAATATTTTTTTTTCTTATTCAGATAAGTATTATCCGAATTTTAGTAGTATTCGTTCGAAAATTATATTATTACGTAATATCAACTAACGATTTAGGATGTTGGGTATTACTATCAGGTAATGCTGTCTGATAAAACGTCTTTCTTAGACGTTCTAGCATATTATTTTTCATTTTGACGTATACGGGCCCTTTTACGTATACGGAGACTTTTATGCGTACGGACAAGTACCAACACTCCTATGTCTTTACAAACTTACGTAGATGGAAGCTTATGCCTATGAAGTTACGTAGATGGTACCTTTAACTTAATTGACTACAAATGGTATAACGAAAAGCTTTTATCGGATTGAAAAATTTACGTGTCTCGTGAATATTGCAGTGGAAATCGCAGGCTAGAGTCACGTAATTACGGATACGTGATTCTTTTGTGTAATCACATTGATATTCTTAATTTCACTCACACACACACACACACACACACACACACATACACATTCTTCCCAATATTTGAATTAAACAGACAATATTTTCTAATTGTTAATATTTTTGCATTTAATACATTTTAAAATTCTATACTTCCATTTTATTTACAGATGGCTCAAGGTAAAATTGCAAAGCCTCAATTGAGGCGGCTTCTCGAAGCAAATATTAAAACTGCTTTGATAGGAGCTGCTACTGCCACCTGTGTAACTGGAATTCTTTGGAAACTCCTTGTATCAGAACCCAGAAAGAAATCATATGCTGAATTTTATAAGTAATTAATACCACTCATTTTTGTCAATATTTTTCAATGTTTTCTGTACCTAGAGCTGCTTCATAACAAATTTTTTGTTTGTTTTAGAACCTATGATCCTGTCAAGACACTGAAAATTATGTGTGATGCTGGTCTTATGCAGTCTTGTGGCCCTTCCAAATAAATCGCATCATTAAAATGTAAATAGTGATCACTGTGTAGTTATTCAAATTTTTAGATTAAGTGTTTTTATCATTATATAAAGAACCTTAATCACAATTTTTGAATAATAAAACATCAAGCCTCATAAGTTAATTAATATTTAATAAATAAATATGATCGGCTTTCTGTCTTATAATTCATTAATTTTAACTATCAAAAGTTATAACTGCGGATTCCAAATAAATTAATTACTAAAACAACCGAATTTTTACTTAAATGTCTTGAGTTTTACTAATCTAATACATTATCTGTTAGGAGTAATAATTGTGAAACAAAGGCACTGATAATTATGAAAAACGTTTATTAATATTTTAAATACATTTAATAAATTCTTAACTTTGGGTTTCTAAGTACTGAGATAAACTTAAATTATCAATCTATTTAGGATTTTTTGTTTAGAATTTATCAGCATTTATTAATAAAATGTATTGAATAAATACAGTACTAAAGTTAATCAACAGGCAGAATAGAAAATCACAAATATTTAAATCTTTAATAGAAAATAACCAGGTACTGGTTACCATAACCGATTTTCTCCACATTCATCAATCACGAAGCATCACATGTTGCGTGTACTCACGTTGATGTAAAGGAAAGGAAAAAGGGCCAAGAAGTACATGTAGGTATAATGTACGAGAAGGCTGTTGAGTATGAAAACTGCAAATCTTCTGGACAGGACGGACCTCGATTTGTTTCGACATATCGTTCAACCGCGGGTATACGGACTATAGACGTGGAGTAACATCATCTGTTGTAGGTAGACCCCCTAGACCCCCCGGAGCAAAGAACACGTAAATAGTTGTGTTGTGCATTTGATGAATAATAAGTTATTACTAATAAAATCTAATAAGTTATTACTAATAAAAACTAATAAGTTATTACTATTTCATGATCATATGTCACTGTGTCTAATGTGACAATCATCGCCGCGACTGTCTCACTGTCGTGAGATACGCACAACCGTACGACGTACTTAATCTTAATGTTACAAACAACGTGCTTTTTAGGTGCTTATTTTCATTAAATTGAATTTATTTTTGTTACAATATTCTTGTTCGTCACTATAAAGAAATATAATTGTTATTACGTTGTTATGTCAAATCGTCAAATCGTATGTGAGTGGAATAGAGGACAAATTTGTAAAATTCTATTTTTTAATTTGTATATAATTATAATTGTTATTCTAAAAATACAGTTTATTAATTAATATATAAATATATATTAATTGCATTAAATAGACTGTCTGTTAGATATTACTTATTTTTATTTCCTTAAAATAGGAATGTAGTCTAACATTTTTTTAGAGTTAAGAATTATGTTTTCTTCAGTTTTAATAAAGTTTTAATAAGTTTTAAAGTCTGCACATAAAGTATATGATAATCATTGTAACTATAACTAAAAAAAACTCATCTATTGACAGACCTTAACTTCAAACGGGAACTTGTTCTTATTTCACAGATCTCGACATACATCAATGCATTGAGTTACCACATATTGAGTTTAAAAATTCACGACAAAATACCATGTGACTCAATAAATTTAGAATGTACCTAATTAGCGAATAATAAGTACAAGTACGTTAGGCGCAACTTTTTTCTATTAGTGGTCTGACTTTTCTCGTCAAGATCCGGAATCCGGGCAAGATCAGTAACAAATGTGACGATCACCAATTGTGACCGTCATCCGCGTCCATGGACAATATTGGCATTCACTGATCAGTGATCACTCGCTCATTCTACAATCTACAACGATATATATATATATATATATCTGACATCTCCCACTCTATATTCTCCAAACAGTCCAAACTCGCATATAGGTATACGCGAAGAGGCCGCCACAGCGACAGCCAGAGCGCCACAAGGCACAGCTACACAGTGCAACTCCGAATAATCCAATCCTTGCTGAACAGTCTCTGTCTCAAAATCCAACCAGCGACTAGAGCGGAGTAGTACGAAAAATCGTCGCAAGATATCGCCTTCAGCTTGGTCCCAACAATCGCGGCCTCTCGCTTCCGCACGTTCTAGACGATGCTCTCCTCCTCTCGCCACCTAGGGCTTCTCTCTCGCTCTCGCGCAGCGCTCACGGTTTTCCCAGTGTGCCCCGCGCGATTGATTTGCGCATGTCAGTTGGCCGTATTGCAAATGGCGGCACCTTGTTATTGTCCATGGCGTTTTATGACTTGTCCGCTCATACGTCGGCGATAATGTCGTGTACTGTCGGGCTACGTGATGCGCGCCGCGCCGCGCCGTGTTACTCGTGATCCTGCTGCCGGGACTCCGGAGCCCCAGGTGAAGCTGCGGCGGAGCACTACAACGGAGCCAGTCAGGAGCGGCGGGCCCCCCCAGGAAAAGAGCGCCCCCGGAGAGAGCCACACTACTATAATACGGCTCTCGCTCTCTCTTGCCTGGTACATATCCGCGCCTTTTTACGAGTGAATCCGAGGCGCCTACGCGCGACGAAGCTGTACGTGTGGTGCATGTGTGTTAGTCGCGAGTGCATAGCAAACGTATTGTTGCACATCGCTATATCGATAAATTTCGCGGGTGTTTTTCTTTCGCCTCCTCTCTCACTCTCTCACTCACTCTCTAACGTCGTGAGTACATAGGCGCCTTTAAGGAGGGAGCGAGAGAGAGAAAGCGCGCGCGTGCAGTGTACACGGGGAACACATCGGTACCTCTCTCTATCTCTTTCACTCTCAGGCGAGTGTCTCTCTATCTATCTCTCTTCCTGTGCCTGTGTGTGCGTGCGTGCTCCGAAATATAAGAGAGAGATGAAGGTATATAGCACACTACTTAAAAGAGAAAGAGAGGAAAAACGGTGAGAAAAAAAGTGACGATATTAAAGCTCGAGGGCGAGGGTGATATTAGGAGAGATTTTTTCGTCCAACTCGTCGAATAAGCAAGCGAGGCAGAACTAAGGGAAATTCATCCCCCTTTCTCGTGCACTGCGACAAGAAGCAACACGACGACGACGGCGAGATTACGGTGTATGGCGATGAGGAGTAAGGCAGAGAGAGAGAGAGGAAACGTTCTCTCTCCCTCACCACGCACACACACGCATATAGACGGAACGGACACATAGGGAGCGCGAGGCAGCAATAAGCAGCAGGCTCCTCGGCCAGGAGGCGGCGTAAAATGGGGTAATTTCCTCGTCCTTATAAGACGTTGGTGACGCGCTGCCTGGCGTCAACCGAGATTTGGATGCAGGCGAGTGCGCTCCAGTGGATGAGCCTCGCAACTGTACGTGCGCGGGGGTTTACTTCTCACGTACATACATCTCCCCCGACGGAACAAAATGGTGGCCCCCCTTCGATGTATATATATATACATATATATATACCCACACATACGTAAACTATATAGCAGCATTCTCACTCTCCGTCTCTCTCGCTCTCGCTCGCTCATATAGTTGTGTACATATGTGTGTGTGCGGGTATAAGCACCGTATTTTCACGGTGAACAGGCCCTTACCGCTTGGAAAAGCATGTTTTCCACGGTAGGGGAGTCCGCGCCGAGATGACAGTCTGCCCTTTCGTCGCTATCGGTCGCCGCTTCAGCGAGGCAACTTTTTTTATAACCTAGTTCGCCAAGCCTACTCTAGCTCCGTTGCTGTTGCTGTTGCTGTTCTCGAAGCGCGGCTATACGCGTATTATATGAGCGAGAGAGTCAGAGAGAGGTGCTCTCTTACACACAGATAGGCAGTAGACACGCACACGCGCACGCACGCGCGCGCACACACGTACACACTCAAACGCGCACACACACACACACACACACGCACACATGGAGAGCAAGAGACGGAGTTGAAAAAGAGAGAGAGGAGGGTTTCCTTGTTCGCGGTGTGCGCGCACCTCCCCTCTGTAAAAGATGTTGACTTCGTTGTGGTTTTTACGGGCTTTTCTACGATCTAGACGACACCCTGGTGGTGCGTAAAAAGAAGAGTGTATTCGACGTAGAGAAAAAGAGTACCGTGCATGTGTGTACGTGTGAGAGTGGGTAAAAGAGGATGTGTGTAGCTTGGTTCTCTCGCTCTCTCGAGAAAGAGAGAGAGAGAATGGAGGAGGCACGATAACCTCCGTGAAAGTGCATCTCCTGGAGGAGAGAGAGAGAGCGCTCTTGTTTTTTTACTTTTTTCTCTCTTTCTCGTGTGCTCTCTTTTAACGTTCCCTCCTCATCGGGGAAGGGCTGCTCGTTTTTCGATTTCGGAGCGGAGCGCGCACCGCTTCGAGCGCGCGTTTACATGGTTCTCTTCGTACGTGCATCGCGTGCATTTTTTTCTTTCTCTTTCTCCTTTTGCCCTCCGTGGGCCCGTTACCTCTCTCTCTCTCTCTCTCTCTCTCTCTCTGCCGACTCGTTCTCTCTCTATCGCGTGTGTTTTCGCGTGCACACGCGTTTTTCACCTGTCGGAGTTTTAGGCGGTGTGTGTATATATAAGAGTGTGCGCGCGCGGCTTGTCTGTATACGCGTGATGCGTGTTTGTATATGTGTGGACGAGCGTGGCGCATTCGTGTGTGGGTGCGGATGGTGAAGGAGAGTTCTTTTTGTGCACGGGAGGACACACGGGCTCAGTTTCAGTCTTATTGCCGAGACGCTGGTCAGATAGATTGTCAAGTATGGACAGTCTGTGAGAGGTGCAGTGGTACTTAGTGTGATGCTTTGGGATGTTTTTCAGTTGCAGTTGTTTTGGAGTGCGATGAGCCTTGTAGTTAGGGTGGTAACAGATGCATTGCTGAAGATGCAATGAACTCAAAGGATGTTTTGTTTTGGTTTGTGAGAATGTAGTACATTTTCAGTTATGTCTCATAGTTTTTGCATATCGCTTATGTGCTTTCTTTTCTTTTAGAAGTGCTTGTTTGGTTAGGATCTTCATACATGCTCATGAAATTCGTGTCTTTTTTAATGAAGATTTCAGTTACTGATTTGTTTTAAGATTGTATTTAATAAACATTTTTATAATAACTTTACTTTAAATATATTGTAGAATATAGAATGCATAGACTTTAAAAAACACTAGCAGGGATAGATTGTGCCATTCATTTTAGAGATATTGTAAGGGATTGTTTGAATATTTCTTCTTATTTTACAAGATATTAGTGAATCTATAAATATTGTGATATTTGTGTAATCAAGATAAGAGCATAGTGTTTTGATTATCAATACTTTTATTTTCTAGAGGGTAGTAGATAATCTTTGAATGCATCCAGTATCCATATGTAAACATTACCTAAATATTTTTTTTGTTACATAAATTTCTCTTTGAATTCTTTTTCCCCTCATTTTCTTCTCCGATAAATGATTTTTTTACATTTGCCACATTTGACAAATTTTACAATTGTAATTATAGATTACTTGATTCATATTGATATTTTTTATAGCTATAAAAGAAATATAGATTCGTAATTTAGAAATGGTTTTTTAACATGATATAAAGAATATATCCTTTGGATAATTTGTTATCTGGTTATGGATTTGTTTGTTTTATTTATCTAAGATTAGCACATGTCCAATAGCGTAAATAGTATACATTTATATGTAAAAATTTGTATTATACTAATTTCTTAATCTTCTAGTGTAAATTTTAAAATTGGATATTTCTTTCACCTTTTAAAATAGTTATTTGATTAGCTTGTAAGAATGTATAATTTAGAATCTGTTATATTATAATCTATTATAACGACACAAAATAAGTGGTGCTGTGTGAATGTCAGATTGAATGTTTGAAATATATTTTAATTTTGATTTAATGAGTGCATTGAAATACATAATTTTAAAGTTCTACCGTATCTAGTAAATTTCTGCCGCATAAACATAAAACATATTGATCATATGTAGCAAATTAAAAATGATGCATGTGATTCATTAAATATATAAATTTAAAATAAATGTTTTGTAATAAATTTTTACTTTTCGTAGAAACATTCAAAGCATTCATAAAATTTAACTATAAATAAGATTTTTATTAAAATTAGTTTCTGAGTGAAATTAAAATATTTTAATTATTTTTACAGAAAAAAAGGTTACTAAACACACAACACTGGAGGGGTTTGGGGTTCTTAGCTGCAAACTTTAAAACGGGCACCTTGCTGTGCAGAGATTTCACTGATACCCTGAGACGTCCCAGACTACCCGGGTAGTTATGTGATTAATTGTTGGTAAGCTATATATTTTATATATATAGTTAAATATTTTACATATCTTTTAAAAGAGATTTTTTAAATTAAATATATTCATTGTGAAATATACATTGTTGATATTCTTAAAACTATCGTATATGTTGAAATTATTAAAATTGTATCATATTTGTTTTACATGAATTATAAATTTCAATGTTTTACATCTTTATTTTAGAAATGGCGGCTGATAGTGATGGTGATCTAATTGAAACAGTTGTAACTTGTGAGGGTGATATAGGTGACCCTGAATTTCCACACAAGTTTAAAGTAATTGTAGATCGACTGAAGTCCCTTGTCTGTAAAGGTAAACCTTAGCTTTCAAAAAAAATTAAGCTAACAAGAATTTTAAGTATTTAAATTTTAAAAATAAATACTATTTTTCATAGATAAGGGACAAGATCTGAGGGTAAACAAAGTAGAACCATGGAATTCTGTAAGAGTGACGTTTTCAATTCCCAAAGAGGCTGCATTAAGGCTACGAGAGCTTGCAGCCCAGGGTTCTACAACTCTCACACAGCTTGGCATACTTTCAGTCCAAGTAGAAGGAGATCAGGTAAGTTTTTATCAGCTAATGAAATATAATAAAGTTTAAGAAAAAAGTAATTGTTTTATTATTTTAATTAAAATTATCAGTTATGAATTAACTATTTAACTTCCATAAAAATTATGAATTAACTTATAGAAATTTTTTAAAGTTTTATAATGATGCATTGTTATATTTTTAAAGATTTATTTTTTACCCTTAGTATTTAATATTTAATTTAAGCTAATTAATTTTAATGTTAACAGGTGATATCATTGAGGATAGCTGGACGATTTGGAGGGGAAGCGCAAGAGATAGTTTTGCATTCAGGGCCATCACAAGAGAGTGGAAACAAATCTCAAAGTGATCCTACTAACAATGCAGCTAGTATAGACAGCAATGTTAATCCTGTGCCTGGTCCTAGTAATACCTCTAGTATCTCTTCAGCTTTGCGAAATGTTGCTCAAATCATTGCTGCTGGTAATTATTTAATGAATCTTGCCAAATGTTAGAATAACAGCCATTAGATAACAAAAAATATAAAAAAAATTTCGGATTTATAAAGTTTATTAGAGAATGAGGATAAATAACAAAAAATAAATTAAATAGAAATTATTATGAAATATTTTTTTTATATATTTTATAAATCACATTTTATAAATCATCGTCAACAAGATTAATCATTTAGTCACTGCACTTTAAAATATCATTTAGGAGTCACTAGATAAAAAGTAACTAGCGCTCTTTTTCAGGTCCATCTTCGGAGAAATCACCACAATTTCGCTCGCCAAATGTGGTTGCCCCCACAGACTGTGATCCAATCCCACCATTTCTTACAAAAAGCGCGCAGCCGTCTGTCGCGGGTGTCAGTAGCGTGGTCGGTAGTATCGCTAGTGGAGCTCAGCAAGTCGCGAGCTCTAGTGGCGCTTCACCGAGAACAAGCTATAATGGGCCCTTTCCCTTCGCCAGTATGACCCACGCAGCTCAAGCAATACATAGTCGTGAGGCGTCTCAAGCCCAGGCGGGCGGAATTAAGAGTGCAGTGCAATTCAAACATCACACCCAACCACCTCCTCCCTATCCTGCTCAAGATGGTATGGCAACAGTCACCGCGCCACAGGCCGTACACGTAGCACCACAGCCGGTACGCACTTTTCCTGGCTTCTTTATGAATTCAGATTTTATTTCAGTGTAATGATAGAGTGAAAAGAATTTCGGCTTCTTAGGTTTTTTTTTAAATTTAAATCCTCAGTCGAAAATTTTCGTACTTTTCTAATAATGAAAATCTCGTACTATTATTAATAATGAAGAGTAAATATTATAGAAGTAAATAATGCAGTATATTTTTTACATTTTACTTTTCTTTTTTAATTTATGTAGCAAATTTACTATATCAACAATTTTTGTTTTACAGGTGACAGTGGTCGGTCCAAGTCAGTACAAATCGCCCAATGTTATGGCCTCTAGTCCATCACCGACCGGTAGTAGCGTCCTACCTTCGAATCCGGTGATAGCTGGCGCTCCCAGCAGCAGTGGTAACCAAGTCGCCCTTTCCAGTCCTCTTCTCGTAAATCTTCTTCAAAATGACGGTACGAGCACGAGTACCTCTGCAGCCGTCCACGTCAGTAACCAGCAGCAGAAAATGCTACCCCCAGCAGTTGTCGATGGCTCGAATAGTATGACAAATCGTATGCGACCCCAAAAGAAACCAACGGTTAGGAGGAAAGATCTCGTGTTGTCACCAAATGTGTCACCCCCAAGCCTCGAGTCCTTGAGGGCCGAGGATCTTATAGTGTCAACGGCGGTTATTGCGGATCTCGGTCATGGGCCTTCGGCCTTTGCCACAGTTAATGCAACTCAATCGTCAGCAATGCCTCAGCAGCAACAGCAGCTCTTGCAAGGTCAGCACCAACAGCAACTATTGCAGCAACAACAGCCACAGCAGCAGCAAACGATAGTCCCATCGGCGATGCACACACAAGTACAAATACAACAAAAGTTCCCTGTGAGACCAGAATTAACTTACAGGCCAGCTGCCGTTGGAGCCACGCAACAGCAGATGCAAAGTCAGCTGGCCGGAAGGTTTACCGTCAATGGTCAACAGGTAAATCCTTAGCAATTTATATATTATTTTTTACGTCTTTTAATTGCATTCATTTGATACAGTATATTTTATTACTTAATCTGTAAAATGACCATGATGATGAAGAGTTATTAAAAAATTGAACATAATCACTTTTTAATATTTCTATTTTCGTGTACATAATATAGTCGAGAACAACTTTACAACAAAGGCAGCAATTGCTTTTACAACAGCAGCAGCAGTCACAGATTAGTCAACAAGGTTTGGCTGCTCAACAACAGTTGATGCCTCCACAGCAAACCCAACCACAAATTGCTGGATCACAGGTGATGCAGTCTAGTCCAGTCGGTACTGGTCAGCTTTTACATCAACAACAGCAAATGCTGCAACACACGTCTGTAGGAGTTAATGTAAATCAGCAACGGTTGACTTACATGACTGCGCAACAGAGTCGTGTATGTACCTATTTCAGATAAAAAAATTCATTTATAACAACTTGAAAAAAACTCGAGTGAACTTTTTATTCTTTTTAGACCATGCAATCTGTGGGCAATCCACCACGGCAGCAAACGCCTCCGCCGTACCCCCGGCAACAGCCGCAACAGCCTCAACTCCAACAACAGCAACCAGCTACTCAACAATCGCATCTAGGACAGCATCCACAGCAACCACAGCTAAATCAAGGCATGAACGTGCAACAGCAGCTCCATCACAATCAATTAAAAAATATGAACGTAAATACGAGCGCGACGAGCGACTTTCGTTATGGTCAAAGTCAGAACATACTGAGTAGAAATTATCAAGGAACGGTGTCGAGCGTCGGCGGCGAGCCGAACGGAACCACGTGGGGTGCTCAGAGCGCTTCTGTTCCGCAGGGTGCTCAAGCAAAGACGGCTCAACGCACACTGATTGCAGCAACAGCTTCTACGAGTCAATCAGCTCCCGGTGCCTTCTCGCAGAGCAGCAATAGCTTGCCTTTGGTGAGATTCGATTCATCGATAATTACATCATTCGGACTTTATTTTTAAATACATAGATGTTGGTGGCTGAAATTAATTTTTTTTGGTAACATGATATTGTATTCTATTGAGAAAATATTTTTACTTATATTTTATTATGTAATTTTTTAACGATTATTGAAAAGTAATAGTTTTTAAAGTTGATGATTGATTATAAATTAAATGATTTGTAGAGCATGCCCTAGTTATCAATAAGTTCTTTGTTTATAAAAAAAAGTGCAGCATTTATATATTACGTTTATCAAACATAAGCAATTATTTTCTTTACTGGTGTTTGAAATCTTACGAATACAGTATCATGCCTCGAAAAATCCAATTGGTAAATATACATTTTTCATGCCACTAATGTCACGGGAGTGTAGGGAGTAAAGTAGACAGAAAGAAAGAAAAAGAGAGAAATTGAAAAATAGAGTATGAGCGAGAGAGATAGCAGTCAATGCACTGTAGAGGTGCCGTGCGTGCTGAACAAATATACGCAATAGCAACACTACATTTATGTGTGCAGTATGAGAGAAGAGGGGTGCGTGGTGATCGAGTGCGCATCACGAGTGCGGTGAGAATATCCCTTCCACAGTGAAGCCGTCGGTGGTTTCACGAAAACTCTGATACGAGGCGCTACAGTCTAATTCCGATGTTTTTACATGAGAGAGAAACGTATACAGAAAATAAGATATTATGTAGAATGGTAGAAAATACAACTTTTGGATGGTTTTAACTTTTTTTTAAATTTTTTAAGCTTTGAAAAACGATTCTTTTTAACTTGTTATTTTCTAAGAATATTTTCTTATAATGTTATCTAATAATGAATTATATGAAATTAAAAACGGATGATATCAGATAAATAGTATCAATTTTTTACTGCATGTAGGTATTTTGTCAGAGCTAAAGATAAATCAATTTTTGAAATAAATATCATGTATATGTATAATGATTCGTGAAAATCAGTTATCATATCAATTTTAAAAAAAAATCAACAAATCAATAATCAATATTATAATTTATTAATTCTTTAACTTTTCTTTTTCTCCATAGGGCCACGCAACGAACCATGTGAATGCACTCCCAACGGTACCAACGCCAGCCACTGTTACCTCTGAACAAAGTCAGAACAACAATACCGAATCGTCTAATGTTGAAGAGGAAACACCGGAACCTGAATACACGTCATCGGGTAAACCTAGGCAGTATCTTATAAATCCACTGACGGGTTTGCTTGAACCGATGCCCAGTGATACCTCGGATTCAGAACCTGAGTCCGCCCTCGAAACGCAAGATGACTTTTTCTCATTTCCCTCGCCGTCCAACGATCGTTCCAACTCCATATTCTCAGACGATGACGCGGACAGTAACTTTTCAAGGAGGAACGATACAACAACTAATACCGATCAGTCCGATTCAGAAACGACTGCCAAGTCAACTGCTAGTGAAGGAAGCCTCAAGCATAATAGATTGAAGACGAGCAGGGATTCGCACAGTCCGATGCCCACGGAGAAAATCAAACTCAGGTAAGGGTAATAGTTTTGTTGCAATAATTTACTTTATAAATATACAACATTCAATCTATCTTAATTGTAATGTAGTAATACCTTAATTTAATTCAGACTTGTTTTTATTTTATTTTATAAATTAATAATATCATCGAATGATAAAAGGATATTAAGTAAACGATGTTTATTACAGACTGAAGCTGGAAAAATCGGAACCAGTAACGCCAGCATATAAAGTTGACGTGTCATTCGTAAACACTCCACCGGCGCGAAAAGCTGACAAGTCGATGAATAAGTCAGTCTTTTCGAGTAGCAGTAGTGGCAACCTTCCTAATGTTAGTATCGCCTCCAGTGGCGCCGGTAGCGGTGGTATCACTTCGTCCGCAAGCTCTGGTGCAATGGGAACAATGTCTATAGCAACGGCAGCAGGAGGAGGTGCGACTGCAGGAGTCGGTATTAGTAGTAGTGGATCGGCCTCGAGCGAGGAACCACGAGTACCACCGCTGCACATATCTCTACGCGGTCGGAACGCCTCGGTCGTGCAGATCGGTAAAAAGGAAAAAAAGTTGCTAAAGGACTCTGAGCTCGATTCGGCGAGTATAAAACGTCGAGGAAAGTTTAAGAAGATGAAAGAGACTACCGATGGCAACAAGCTGTTACAAAAGAAGTCTCTAAATATGATTATAGGTAAACTTTAAAAAATAGAAAATAGCTTTGGATCTACAAAAAAGTTTTTATTAAAATTCAATGTTGTAGTATCACTCTCTTAAGATTAGTCACGTGATTTGTGTGAAAAGGAACTGAAATTGAGATTGGTCCAATCACATACTTAAATATTCTTTTTTTATAATTTTGTGAATTATATTTTTTAAATTTTGTAAAAGTAAACATATGTCAATTATTTCAAAATTAGACACGTTTAAGTTATTGAAAGGAATGATCGACATTAAATTTCTTGTCTATATATTTTAGGTACTTCGTCCGCCTCAAAATTGCCTTTGTCGAACTCCGCCATGGTGAATAGCGCTAACGCCCTGGCGAAGATGAACAATACGCTTCAAACCGTTGTGACCAAGACCAATGCCTTAAAACAAGAGAGCAGTAGCAGTAGCGGTAGCAGCAGTGGTGGTAGTGGCAACGCGTCGCCAATGGAAATGACCCCGCGATTGCAGCAGCAGATTTCGATGACTAAACAACAGCAGCAGATTTCGATGACGAAACAACAGCAGCAACAACAGCAACAGCAACAGTCGAGCTCGACGACATCGTCAACGAGCAAAGTCACTACTGGCGACGTCGACGATATACCCCTCAACAGTAGAATACCCTCGCCTCTCAAGCACAAATCTTCCATTGTAAATCAGCAGACGGTACAAAATGCCCAGCAACAGGCCCTCGGAAAGGGCCACACTGAGACCGATGTGCCCAATCACATGAGCGAACATAAGATTGGTGGAGGTAAGAAATCTATATCATTTCCTTTTCTTTCATGTTCTACCATACGGTTATAATTTGACTTATCAACCTAAAGAAATTTCACTATATTTTTTTTCCTTTTTTTTCTTAGAAATGTTTATTGTTGAAGTACCAGTGTAAAGTATGCTTTGTGTATGCTCCCTGCTACCCGATAAATGATATATGTGAGTGTAAGGAGAGCATCGATATGTCTCTCTGTTTCTTTCATATGTCGCGTCGGTTTCTCTATCCAGTTTTTGGTCGAAGCGGAAGCGACGCGTAGCCAGTCAGCAGTGAGATCTCGTTGTAAACGCCTCGCATGCTATCCGTGATCTCTTAAGATTAAATTACGAATACTTACCTGTTGATCATTAATAAATCTATTAAACAATCATTCAAACATTCACTCACACTCAATTATTCTCCCGATCATCCATTCGATTCAACCCCTTTAACATTTATTTTGGAAGGTAATAGCATAACAATAATTGTAAATTAAAATATTACTTGATTAAATGACGCAATGTATGATTTTTCCAAACAATTTATTATTACTTATAAAGCTTAATAAATATCATTTAAATTTAAATAACACAAAAATTGAATGCCAGGTAAAACAAAAAGAAGAGACTCAAAGAAAAAGTCGGAGTCAGGGGATGGTCTACAACGAGAACAGAGCTTGTTATCGGGTGGGCGAATATTGGACAACCAGACCAAGTGGCGCTATAAGGGCGGTGACGTGTCCGCGACAGTCGTTGGACAGACGTTGAAAAAGACGACTACGGCGGTGCCAGTGACGACGGTGGAGACCTCGACGACAGGATCCGGAAATGACCTCAATACGACGAAAAGGGTAGGGGAAATTAGGCGGACGAGTGACGGAGACATTGGCGGTACTAGGTCCGTCACTGGGAAGAACGTTGCCGCCCTCAACACTAGGCAACCCGAGCCTAACGGTGTAAGAAAAGATCTGGTAAATCAGGAGAAAAGGAGGAGGCTAAGCTCAGTGGACGATAAGGATTTACATATACCAGGTAAATATTTTGATTAATATTTGATTATTGTATAGTTACAAGTTTTTGAGGAATCATAGAATCAGAAGTCAATAAAAGGATTTTTGTAAAAACCTATTTTTTATTGTTATTCAGTAGAATCTCAAAGTATAGAAGCGATGCAACTAGTGGGACAGAAGCCGGCGACGGATGCCAGCTCGCAACAAAAGACGACTTTGTCCACGCAGTCAGTAGGGGTTAAAATCAACTCGAACATGCCCTTCGACAATGACAATAGCAGTAGCAACAGTCCCGTACCACCAAAGAATATGAGCTTATCGTCCCAAGTTGTTAGCCCGAGTCTGGACAGCAAAATGACGACCGCACTCATGGAAAATCCAGCTTTACCATCGAAAGCTAATCCCGTGCTTACAACGTCCACGACAGCCACTACGACAGCACCCACGACTCCAACGAGGTCGACGCTGGCAACCAAGCAGTCTAAAACCGATGTGGAGGTCAGCAAAGTCGTTGCCGCAAAAACGCAGAGTGTCAGTCAAAAGTTGAAAAACCACGCGCTCACGACGAAAAACGATGTTAATAGGCTCGCTTCTGCCGCACTCCAAGCGAAGAAGCTCGCACAGAATCATCATGTACTCGCGAAACAAATTAACATCGTGCCGGAGAAAATCGAGACCGTACAGCGAGTGAGTCTGCTCAAGAGTAATCCCACGATAGAGAAGCTTAGTGAACAGACGAGCAAGCAGGAACCGACTGCGATTACGGTAGAGCAGTTGACTACCAGTAAGCCGGTCCTGCCTATCGGCGAGATTAACGTCACCGAGGCTAAGGTTAAGCAGAAGCTCCTGGAAAACACGACCCCGAGCAATCCCATTGGCCTCAGTAATATCATCGACGTCAGTTCCAACAATCCCAGCATTGGTGGCAACGGTGGCAACAACAATAACAACAACAATAATAATAACAACGCTGGCGGCGAAGACAGTGGAATCGAGTCGATGGACGCACTGTCTGAGAAGTCGCCGAATCAAGGCGAATCGCCGCTACATAGGCCGGCTGCCACCCAGGAATCCGTCACGACAACTTCCTCGTCCAAGAGTAGCATACAACAGCAGGAGGAACCGGCCCCGCCTCCGCAGCAACAAACCATCAATAAGAACAACGTGCCTTCCTCAACAGTTAGTAACAGTAGTAGTGATATGTGTTCAAATTCGCGGAGTGCCGAGAGCAAGAGTAGTAGCTACGAGAATCACTTGGACGACGAAGTAGTGCAGAAAGAGGTGGTAGCGGTAGAGCCTCCCACGCCTGAATTGAAAAAGGAAAAGCTCGAATCGACGGAGATAGAGCAGGAGCAGGAGGAGGAAAAGGAAAAGAAACCGCCACCACATAATCCTTTGGTGTCGGCAGCGCCTACGACGACAGTGGTAGTGCCCGAAACTAAAGACGACGATGACGAATCAAAGTGCGCGACGGACTCAAAAAATTCATCGTCGTCGTCTCCACCTCCCGCAGAGGTGAGCGTCAATACAGAAGTGAAAACTGAGTCTGACAGTAGCAGTCAGTGCGACAAGGACAGGGGTAGTGGTGATGGTAGTGATAGTGGTGGTGTCGTC
Source organism: Megastigmus stigmatizans (assembly GCA_900490015.1). NCBI lineage: Eukaryota > Metazoa > Arthropoda > Insecta > Hymenoptera > Megastigmidae > Megastigmus > Megastigmus stigmatizans. The sequence continues at coordinate 19,723 of UELV01101272.1, forward strand.
AATGCCGAGGCGTTGAGCGTCGATACGACGATTATGGACGTTAAAGTTGAAAACGCCAACACTGAGGCAGACGAGAAAAAGCCGTTGATTGAGAGTAGTGACTGTTTAAATAGGTTAGATGAACAGAATATTAACAATAATAGTAATAATAATGGTGTGCCTGTAATCCCAAATCACATCGAGTGTAGTACGCAAAAGATCGAAAAGTCTGAGACCAGCGACCACCCCGATGTGAGTAGCGGTGGCGGTGATTCTACTGTTCCGAAGCTCGAGCGCAAGCCTTCAGTCGAACCCAAAGTCGAGGTTAAAGAGGAGGAGCCGAAAATTGACGATACAAGGCAACTGCAGCAGCATCAGCAGCAACAACAACAGCAGCCACAGCCACAGCAGCA
>UELV01101274.1:0-14275 GCA_900490015.1 Megastigmus stigmatizans
TCCCGGCACTCTAAAGGTTAAGAAGGTTCTCCTTATACGTAGGAAGTCAAGTACAGAATTCACTAGATTTGACCAGTGCAGTCGGTATATACAGGTATATATTCTGCATGTATAACCTATAGGAAAATGAGACTTATACATGAAATATTTACTCCCTCTTATTTCACAGTTACCCTATGGTACTTTAAAAAATTGCTAAAAATTAAAAAAAAAATTCTCTATTACTATAAAAAAAATCGAAAAGCTGTCATCATCAATTAATTTATAATCGGAAAAAAGAGAATCTTTCCTATAAGACTGCGTGTTAAAAAAGCACTAACAAAAATATTTAATTCTCGGCTTTAGGGTACCCTGGCCTCGCGAAATTTTAACTGGAGCTTCTTCAATCATTTACCTTGCTACATAAAAATTTGTAAGTCATTAACATCATCAATTCAATTATCGAGAGACCTCCCTTAAAGATGTTTTCGTCTTTTAAGCGGTATTTTCGTTTAGAAACGATTTATGCATGATAGATTCACGTCGCACATGTATTATTATCTGACCTGATGAACTATTAAAAATCTGACATATCAGGTCATTGATTAACATAATTATAGACATAAATATATAAATTTTTTTCAGTAGAGATATTTCCTTATGCTATTATTAGTCGAATAAATTAATCTGTACCTAAATGAAACACCAAAAATGGCATCAATAGGTACAATCACAAATATTTTTTCAATTTATTTGACCAACGTGAGTAAACTTATATGGTTTGAAAGTGTATTTACATAGGCTTACCGCAGTGCACTCGTATTTACTGTAGATAGTTATATATGGTTATTTAAACAGTTAGAAAATCTATTAGTAAATTAAAATAAAATATTAACAAAATTTAGACTAAACCGATTGTTTCAACATTATAATTTATTGCTTCATTTAGCATCAACAAGCTTGTTACATAACGGCAGACAATTCATTTATAATAGTTGTATAATATACATGGACGACATTTAACGATTTTCACCATACGAATATTAATCGTAATAATGTATATATATATATATATATAATTATGTAATTGTAGGCATAAGCGTATTTCGGATTAATAACACATGCTGATATATTTCCTAAACGCAATGTAACTTTCCGATACAAGAGATCATTGTGTACCATTAAAATTATCGCGAATATTTTTCTAAATAGCTTCATTTATAAAATTCGAATCTTACTCAATCTTCAATTAATCAGCAGCGTATAACAATTAAAATACAAGAGATTGTCATTAAAATGATTTCTTATCTCGTAATCTAACAATGGTTTCCTTTAGAAAGTAGATATTCACATTACAGAGGGAAGTTTCGTTGAAAACAGCACCACAATTCATGATTAAAGGATTCGACCACACAATCGTGCGAATCATGCACAGTTCAATATAATATATAATATCTGCATTGAAATTGCGCTAAAATAGTCTAAGAAACTCGCAATACTACAAAAATATTATTCGAACAGTCACTGAATAAACTATCCAATTGATACATCGTTAAAAAAAATACGCTGATTCTTTACATTCTGCAACCCTACAGATTTATTTAAAGGGCTTGTATAAGTCTGCCAAATGCAGTAAAAAACGGTATTCTTAAGGCTTTTTAACTGTACTTTATAACTGTATTTTTTTTTACTTTATTGCTCTAATTGAATTCTTAGGCGCTGTTCGAATATATATTTTTCTGAATAAATACTGATCAACACATAGACAATGTGAATTATTAATTGTTAACAAAACGATAATTTTTAAGACAGTAAAGACAAACATTTTTCTTTATGTCTAACATCGTTTTCAATTATACATTAATTTTGTTTTTCCTACGCTTGACTAAATAAATAAACCATTTAGATGAAACTGCATTACATGATAATCAAATATATATTTGATAACAACATTAATTATAACTATTTATTTTTCTAAATTTTAGTATAGTAAAGAATTAGAAAATGGCGATAATTTTAAAGTCCATAAACACTATACATGAGGCATGGCTTTAGATCATTTAAAGTATCAATAATTTTTCTTATCCATAGATTTAATGTTATATGTATACTTTGTAAATCACTCGTATGTTAAGTGCTTGATCTCTGATTTAGGTAGCTTTATGAAAGGCTTATATATTATATATTTATATATATTTTTTCTGCATTTTATCGATATGTTTACTGTGATTTGCAATTTTTTTTAATTAATATGCACATCAAGTACACACATTTTATAGATTGCATTTATTTTGTAGTTAATCGAAAAATATAAACTATTTCTTCTTTTATTTGGGTTAAATGACGTGAAATTGAATCTTGATGAAAGTTTAGGTACCAACAGATATGTAGACATCTATAATATCTAATAGTTTTTATTACGTTAATGATTTCCAAAATTTTTATGTTAATTAACATAATGATTATGACATCACATTAAAACTTTTGCTTTCTTAATTATTCATATTTAAGAAAACATTATTTTATGTCTATTTACAAAGTAAAAAAAAATAAAAAATGTATTTCTCTTATAAAAGATGCAGGATATGATTCATGAATAGCAAAAGATAGCAGATAAGTTTTAATTCTTTTTTTACTTTAATTTAATTTAATATTGTAGTAAAAGATACATTCATATTTTTCGTAAACTACTTTATACGTGTATCATAAAATGAACAGATTTATATAATTACATAGAAAGTTCTTTCACTCATTTATTAATTTTTTTTTAATACTTGTTCAATACCCGTTGAATGTTACATATTTATGCCTTTTTTCTTTTGTAATTAAATATTATTGGAATAAATACTTATTGAAAATGCCAGCAAACATTCAGAAGAAAACTTATCAACTTGAAAAATATTTAATTATCATTTTCTAGTTAAAGAAAATTGTGCAATTTTATTTCTTTAATTTATCTTAAAATTTCTTGTAATTTTATTGTATAAAATTGCATTGGTTAATAAGTTTTTCCAACGTTTGGATTGCATTGTATACCGCAAAAGATAAAAAAGGAAGACGTTCTTCTTTTTAAAATTTTTACAAAGTTTCGGTAACCACAAATTTTATATAAATGTATAACGGGAATATTTTTCTAGTCAATTTTAAAACATTTACAATCACATTATGTTTGGTTTTATAAAAAGCCAGTAATTATTGTAACCCCAATAATTTTCTCAACTATATATAATTTTGATCAACTTTCATGCGCCTTTATGCGCAAGGAGATCAACTATTAATTTTTGTAGTAACAGGAAATTGATTTGGCTTTCCATGATAACTTAATTCGTTGCATATTTCAATCGTTCACTTCTTTAGACATTTAAATTTAAATACATTTCAGTATTTCTTGCTTCATTTCAGCAACTAAATATTCAACTATACTTAATTGTCTTTAAAAAAAACACACATATATATATGTATATAGAAGATATAATTAAATTATAAAAATTATTTGCTGTAATAAATTTTATTGCAATATATACGTTTTTATTAAATAAAGTCCCAAAAAATTGTTCATTCTAAATTAAATCGATGATACAGATATCTTATATTCTTAGCGGATAATTCACACTGCAGTGGAAGAGAAATGTAAGATCATTGTCATTATGAATTTGCGATGCTTCAGCCACTGCTAAACTTGAACTCTTGCTTAATTTGCAAGCAAGTTTTCATTTCAGGACTGATGCAATGAGTATAAGGCATAACGCATGCACCGGTTGAAACCAAAACTGATCATGACATCGCATTAAAACTATTGCTTTCTGCAAGAAGACATCGTTTGACCTTTTACATCCTCCAGAATACATTATATTTTCAACACAAGTAAGGTCGTGTCTCGAATTCGAATGACACATCCCTCGCGCCAAGCGTATAACGAACGTGCTGCACGATTGCATCAAAGTAATCCAATAATTTTTGTAAGACAATGGCGTAAAAAATTTAGCTCGCATAGCTCCTCGAAGAAGGATATTTTCAGCGTAGTAATCAAAACGATTCTCGTCCAGCGATTATTGGATAAGGTCGTTTCTCATTTGATGAAGGACTTCATCTGCTTCGTCTGGTGTTTCATGCTGTACTGGGCATTCTCGGCTTTCGTGATGAGGGAGTCGAGCTTGTCGAGGTGCGAGCCAACCTTGGAGTTGAGATCGGCCTTCCTCTGTACGGTCACGCGCTGCCTCTCGTTGCCCTCTTCACCTACTTCACCTATTGCAGCCGCAGCCTCGGTCACTGGCTGTTCCTCGCCGCCGCCGGTGTCGTCCTCTTGCTGCTGCTGATGTCCCTCGCCCTCTGGTTGAGTGGACGTCGAGCCAGTACGGGACTTGTGTTCTGGAGTGTTGGGCTGCGAGGACACGCGCGCCTTCAGCAACGTGCCGAGACTGCCGCATACATTCTGCAAAGTCAGTCGGGTAATTGCAGGTCCATGTGTTTTTCGAGATTTTGCCCCGAGGAAAATGAGGACCTTTTAGATTTTCTTTTGTTTTTGCTTTTTAACGAAGGGAGTTCTATTTGCTTGGAAAAGAGGACATGCCTACGTTAATTTGAGTTTAGGTGAAATCTGCAGTAGCTGTGCAGAGATAAATTATGCATAAGAACTTTTGCACGGTTAAGCTTTTTTCCTTAAATCTCTTTCTAATGCTAGTATTTTATAAATCTTATTTTATAATTATAGTTTTTTAAAGCATGTAAATACTTGCCATCGTAGCGCTACCGTACCACTTGATATTTAAAATTGTTAATATTTGAAAATAGATATATTTTAATAACTATTATTTTTTACGTGTTGAATAGGTTTTCAGGTATAAAAGATTTGATATAACAAAGAATTTAGTAGTACCTTAAACTTGTTGATCTTTTTCTGCGTTGCATTCAAAATAGTAGTTAGTTCATCTAAGCCGCCACCAACACGTTTCATTGAATCATCATTCATATCCAATTCCTGTAAAACCATAAAAAGAAACGATTATTGCCTGTTTATTATTGTAACCGTAAAATTTCATTGAACACATAAAAGGTATTTTAAAAATATTTCTGCATAAAACGGCTATCATTATTTTGTTATCAACCTGATAAGTTCACATATCGAACAAAATACTGTGTGTATTGAAAGTTACTAAAATACGTTTTTTTATTTTTAAGTTATAGAAGAAAGTGCTAACCAATTTTGTTACAAGTATTGCGTAAATTATCGTTATCTTGACATCCCTGATCCGTTTTTAATTGCAATAAAATAAATTGTATTAAAAATCTTAAAGATGTCATTAAACAGTCAAGGTAATTTTTTTATAATAATAAATTTAATTATAACATATATATTTATAATATAATAATTTGACTTTTTCACTTATGTAATAGAATAATTTAGTTAATTATCAATATAATCGATAAGGAGAATGTGATGGATAGTTAAAGATAGAAAAGTCCGAATATTTAATACCCGTCCGAACTTCTATTTTTGAACTGCATCTTAAGTTTCAATGCAATATGTGCACAATCTATACAAAGTCTTAAATGTTCAAACTTTAATTAAAGAATTAGCAACGAAGAGAATAGGGTACTGAAATAAATATTTTAATTAGCACTTTAATTGGCAAACTCTGTACAATCATTGTCCAAAAAATCTAAAAACTTTAGATCTACAATACAAGAGCTGTCGAAAAGAAGAGACTGACGAAGCCTGAATCTGCATTCGCCAACGTATGCGGTCTGATCGCGTCCAATTCAGCGTATATATCGCAAATCATCAATCGACGATAAATTAAAAAAAAAAAACAAAAGTGTAAGGTACGAAGCAAGTGTGTAGAGGACAACAACGTGGTCTATACAAGGAATTCATTCACAGAGACGAGATGGTATATCACCTCAGCGACGGCGTCGTCATGCGCCTCCTGTTCCTCCGCCTCCCTTTCGAGGGCTCTCTCCTCGCTAGCCTGCCATTCCTCCTCGGTGGGCGTCGGTAAGCCCAGCAGTTCGGCCCTTTGACACGCGTACAAGTAGCTCTGAGTACGCGGACTCTCCGGCACCTCTTCACTCATGATTACGGATACAGTTTAAACCCTTGCCACGATTATTTTACGCTTGTATCGCGCGTTCACGATAGTCGTGACATTATATGTCGAGGCGAACTGTATCACAGTGTTTACGATCGGTTGCGACACAGGTGCCAAAGAAGGCGAGCTCGGAAGCTTGGTTGGGCTTTTGCACGAGGGTTGCGATGTGCCAGGCTGCGTTATGCGCTACTGCGGCGCAAGCTTGAGCCAGGGAGAACTCGAGACTGTACAGTCGACAGCAGCAGTGCCGGAGTAGTCAGAATCCATATTGGGTTGACAATATGCGCAGGCCCGAGCGGCTCGCTTCGGCTAACTCTGCCACTGTCTGCTGCTGCTGCTGCTGCGCGAGCATCGATATACTCACCCCCTGTAGCGTCTGTTCTCATTCTTAGGGGGTGACGGCACGGACTCGAATCTTTTTTTTTTTTTTCAAAGCTCAATGATTTTTTAGGGGAAACTTCACGTAGAATAGTGCAAATGTTCAGTTCTTGTATTGTTCGATTGTAGAATTTAGAGGTTCTATTGCAATTATTTAATTGTTGAATGTATGATTTATTTATAAGGCAGGTATTGATAATGTAATTAAGCATTCATTGGTATTTCGATACAAGTTCGTACACTGCCTGAGCGATAAATCAATAAAGGTCACTGCTCTGGACTCGACTTGTTCCATTTATTATTGAAAATCCGAAAATTAACAGCTTCGTGAAAACACAAACGGAGGCGGAGCCATAAGGTCCATTTTTGGTACCACAGCAAATCACATAATTTATTTTTATTTGATATCTACATGCGCAGATTTTAGATCAAAATTAGTACGATTCTAAACTGATATGAGCTAGTTTTGTCGATGCAGAACTTCTACCATTAGCATTCCGGCACAGAAAACTATATAGCTGAATCTTGTAAAAATGGACGTAAAATAGTCATATAGGCAGAGGTTGTCTCACCAAACAGATCAGCTTACAATCTCATATTTTAATCCAAAATCCATAGTAAACACCAAATGAAAAGAAATTAAGTGACATACAGTGGAGTCGAACGTGGTCTTTATGGATCATTTCCCTTTAGAACTATAATAGGAGAATTTACTGAGCGTGGGGGGAACTCAGCTATTTCCCCGCGTGTATAATTAAAAGGCAAATTAAGCAGTGACGGTCTTATTATATTCGATTGATTCGAATTTATGATTTCAACATTACTTTACGTACTGAACGTAGGAAAAATAATGGGCGCCAGACATTCACTATTTAAGAGTTTAAAATAACTGGCAAACGCAATTCGAGCAGCACTATACTCGATAAAAATATAGATTGAATTACTTGCAGAAGAAGGCAACAGCTTGAATGCACGACTATAGCTACCAAACAGAGTCGTGAGGTCGAACGGCTAAAGTTGAAGTATGCTTATTTTAGCTGAATTGGGGTTTAGGGCAAACATATATAGGCATGCAGCAATAAAATCAAATGATTTCAGACTGTCGCAATTTTTATGAAAATAAATATGGCACTTTGATCAGCACTCAAAATATTTACAATAAGCCCGCTTGAGATAACCCCGTTTCCAATACAATTTTCAATACAAATTGGTCAGAATAAATATAAAAAAAACAGAAATAATTGCCTTAAAGAGACCCGCCTTCGTCTGAAATTTGAATCGCTTGGCTCATCAAATGATGCGATGCTCCAACTGAGGTTTCCTGCGATCGTGCAACATTCGAGAGATAGTACATTATTCGAATTCGAGGCAAGAATATGCTGGGGACGGTATACTGGGAAATAAATTTTTCCGAAGGAATTTTCCGCTTGAATATGAATTTAAATACGAAGGCAATATAAAAATGATGCATTAAAAAGCCGATAATTCTCAACTGTTTTATTTGTTTTATTTTTTTGTCAAATATTAATTAACGTCGCTCTATTTATGCTCTTATAACAAAGTGAATCGAAGATTTTAATTAAAGATAAAAAGGACAAAAAGAAACAGGATAAAATAAGAGAGCTAATAGTTATTAATAATAGTAATTTTGCCATTACTTCAGCAGCTGTAATCAAGATTTCATCAGATGTCGCAATTAATGCGCGCCGAAAGACACTGCGATGCACGTCGCTCTCACAGCTAAGCGGGGAATATTGACGGATACAGTGAATTCTTCTTTCGATCTTTAGGTAAATAATGTCCTCGGTGTTGAAAGGAAACAATCGTCGACGCGTAATCGCATGCGGAAACAAAAGTAAAAATACACAAATAAGCGTTATGTACTAAGCGGTCCAAGACGTGATGTGGAGGGACCTTCCTTCTGGCTACTTTCTTTTCCTATATAATATATAATAGATTATAACTCGTACCATTAACATGTGAAAATCATATAGCCACGTTACAGAGCATGCGTTGAAACATGCATGCCCAGTCAGTATATGAACATTGTTACGATTTGTCAAAAGAGCGTTGTTATTTTCTAAATCAAAATCAATCGACTTCAAATCAAAAAATCATTTTAATAATTATACTTGATAAGCTTAACGTTAAGCATATTTTATTCCACTAATTATACTTCGTAATTGTTATATATAAATCATCAAATTAAAGCAAATCGACGACTTGTTAGCTAGAAAAAAATTACTTTTACCGAATGAATAAACTTTACGAAACACACACGAGCAATATAGGTTAAAAAGTACTGCTTAACAAGGGATTATCTTTGTTACAAAAGGGTTTTTTATCAACCACGTGTTGTATAGCTGCATATAGACACTGACACACGTGTTATAAAGCACTTTCGATGTATTGTAAAGCAGGGAAAAATGGGACGCTAAACGAGGATGAAGTTTTCGTGGCGCTTTTGTGGACGATCGTTATAAAAGGCGACTGGGTACTTGCATCAGCTGACTGAAAGCGATTCAAGCGATACACTTCTTCCCTTTAAAAAAGACTGCATTTTAAGAAAAAGTAATTTTGCAATTGCATTAAGAAAATTCGAACGTGGTTTTTCAGTAATGTACTTGCTTAATAAATTTTATGAAATATTATTGAGTTTTCACTATGTAATGATAACTTTATTCGTGCGATATCGCGAAATAGAATTATATGTAACTTTTTTTATAAGAGTTAGAATTTTACGTGACCTCTTTTTGTAAAAAGTTTATAAATATACAAATAAATTGTATCACTCCCTCCCACTCTAGCATCGATCTACTTATATATATATATATTATTTATCAGATTAATTATGTGCTCAGTCGTCTACATGAAACTGTCATTTATAATACGCCAATTTTTTTATGATACAACACTACAGAAAGACAATTCCTCGCGTCCAGCCTCGCTGCAAATATTCGTCTTGTTGTCGAGGCAAACCCTGCATTTGGGCTCACTTTTGTAAACAACGATCTACATTTGTTAGCGTTCGGAATGGACAATGTAACATTTTGCAAAACGCTTGGCATGACGTAATGTTCAGTTCGGAAAATTGAACCCCAACCGGATAAAATGACATTTCCGGTTATTGCGCTATTACTTGCCATAGGAAGACTAATAATGGGTTTGACGAAGCTATTGAACTTCAAGGGTCTCGCAAACTGCAGCATGACGATGTCGTAAGGCTTAAAAGCTCTCTGTTATACAGAAATAAATATTAAAGCGCTACATAGATGTATATATATGTAAATAAGGTAATTCCGATCGGTATGAATAAGACAAAAGCTAAGCGTTCAACCGAGGCCGTTATTCATCCAGAGGAACTTTAGAATTATACGACGAAAAATTAATATACAGGGCACAAAAATATCCCGCGCAGAATATATTGCCAATATATCGGTAAACTATTGCCAAGCTATTAGCAATATTTCAGTTAGGTTGCGCGGCGCTACCTGAACAATATATTGTAAAAGGTATTGCCAATATATCGGTGATTTTTCCAGTACACCGTTAAGGTAAAATATAAATAATTTGCATGGTACTTGATTACCATCCGCATGTATTTTTTTAGAACCAATGGTCTAGATTAACATTAAATTGATGCCACACCCTTCTCAATGTAAATACCATCGAATTTATAAAATAAGAAATAATAAAATTATATATTTGATAGAAAATAATTTTATCTAACAAGAATTAGTTAGTTAAACATCATTCTTTTAAGTTGGTATAGGTATACAAAAGTAGACTCGCATAAAGAATATACATGAAATGAATATTTAATTATTTTTAACTAGTTTAATACAATTTCAATGGAGTACGTGCAATATACGTTCGCTACTTTTATTTTATTGTAAGTTGACAAATCATTCTTAAAGATATTTGTATTAATTGTGTGTTTTAAATTCTAAGTATTGTTAAATATATTTATAGCTTTGGAAATGATCATGTTGTATCAACAAAAATTATGGGAACGTAGGAAGTATTATACCAATAAAAGAATAAATTATAGCACCATCAGTGACAAGTAAAATTAATTAATACAACTAATATTAAGAAGTTATGCGCAGCACATTATCAATAACATGATTGAAATATTCTTTACTTATAAATAAAATGTATTTATTACAGAATAAAATTGATTGTTGACTTCGATCATGATGTAATATTTTTCAATCTATTGATTACGCTCTGATTTTTTTTATACAGTTCATAAATAAAAACAATTACAGAAATTCCATACCCTATGGTTAAAACTAAAATCAATATATTTAAGGTATTACTGCCTTGAAAAATTTCTTCGTAAAAGGCTGAATTATTATGGTTAATGCTCTCGTAGTATTGCAAAATTCCAGATTGCTTAATTCTATTAATTAACATCTGAAATCTATCGACATACGGCGATCCTGCTTCCATTTTGTACGTCCAGAACATACACGAGAATACAGGCTCGGCTATTTTCAATAAAGGCACATAATTAATGCTTGTAATTTCTTTCAACTTAATAGCGCTCTCATTCATAATACAAATAACATTTTTTTTTTCGATAAGATTTTCAAACAGTCACGTATATCATCCACTAGAACAACTTTTTTGTTTAACCTTCTTATTATCTCGTCTTGGTTATTTTTCACTGCTATATTATGCCATCCACGATAAATAACCAGGGAAAATTTGGATTTTTCGAATTCCTCAAAAGTGTTGAAATATTTAATATCGTTAATAAATTGTAAGTCTACAATATCCGAATAGAAATCAGTTGTGTATGTCACCGATATGACCACAGAGCATAAAAAAAAGATTCTTTCAATTAATGTCTGTGACTGACGACTGCCAGACATTCCTAGTATAATACTAGTTGCACAATGTTGAAAATGCTCCAGTACTTACTTTCATATTTCATTATTCTTTTTGCACAAGTAATTCCAAATAAGATGACCAGCAAAGCGATTAAAACACTAAAAACACTATTAGGTGCGACTATTTTCTTCTTTAGCCAAACGGGAACGACAGCGATTATTTTTTCGCACTTGTCATTAATGCGTAACGTAGGAAGTTTATTTTTCTCCCCCGCTACTCTATTAGGCACTTCAAAATTAATTTTATTTCTGTCCAAATTTTGTGTATAAATATGCGCTGAATCGATAGACTTGCGCTCATGACTGAGCTCTTGACATTTATCCAATTTAAATGCAAAATTAAGTTTCTTTAAAACTATTGATATTAGCGGAAGATTGTTGTCATTTTCATGTCTCATAATACCAGAATCATCAATTGTTACGAAACGACAGTTCACGGTTTTCAACGTGTATCTGTTTGCATTGCTAAGTTTATCTGGAAATATTTCCAGATTTTCGTGAAACCGTTCATTAACGTGAGTATTAAAAAATGGATTGAAGTGATGAATCTCTGGTACAGTATTTTTTTGGGCCATGCTTACAGTGAGTACAGAAAAATCTAAAAACATTTTTTTCCATGCTCGCAAAGCCAAATTTCTAATCTCATTCATTGATAAATCATTATTGTGGAAATATATAAGCAAACATTTTGGCCGCGGAGCATAATATCCTAAGCTTAACATTGCATTTAAAAGTTTTTCCAATTCCCAAGCTTCGTCATTAGCATGGAATAAAATTATATAATTTGCGATGTTTCTTGTAAAAAATCGTGGGTTAGTCATATTTTCCTCGGTTTTAAATAACCAAGCTGGCTTATGCTGCAATAAGCTTCGAAGAAAATAACCATATTCAACCTCTACCTTTACACCCCTTAATGTAAAAATCATTGGTAGAAAATTAGAGTGTAATTGACTGACGATCTTTCGTACTAAAGGATCGAACGAATCTGACAGTTCAACTTTAAATCTCATAATATGTTCGTTGGAAAATACTTGGCAGAAACTTAAAAACGCACATATTAAATACTTAGTTTTCATACTGTTGTCTCAAACTAAATTCACTAGCTATTGTTACTCTGATGTGTTAGCTGTGAAAATGAATGACGTTATGCATCTATTATTTTTACTGTATAATCCTGTGAGGGCAGACTATACTTTTTATAATTAACAAATCGCCATTCAAAGTCAAGAACATTTAAAAGCTCTCACTAAAATGTAAAAAAGAATAGCGTGTAGACGATAAGTAAATACTTTAAAAATCAATATCAGATAATAATTTACCTAATTTGCTAAAAACCTATATAGTGTTGTGCTGCACTTTGAATCCTGATAAAGAACCATTCAAATAATGAATTGGAAATCTAAATCCAAAATCGGAAATAATATGATCACCGTAAATCTTCACGTAATTTATCTCCACTCTAAAATCCTCGAAGTCGTAATATATATGGATATTTTTATTCTATCAATCAACATTTTTATTCTTAATAACGTACTTTTATTCTAAATCAAAAATTCAAAGTAGGTCATCTAAAACCCTAGCTAATACATTTCAAGACTCACATCTCAGGAATTCCATAGCGGTGCATCCCTTCTGTATTTAAATGCGAATCTTGGTCGACCTTGTTGCCAACTACACCCACCCCGTTATATAAATAATCTATGTTCTAGTAATAAGTGTTTTCATATGTCCGGACAATGAATATACAATGTGAATAATCAATATTCTAATATTATAAGTGTCTTATTAGGTGCCGGCATCGATAACTTTTCAGGTGGATCAGGGACGCCCACTATTTCAGTTTATCTCTTAACGCTTTCCCACTTCAGGTGGGTTCGGGGCTCAATTATTTCGCTTTCTTGCTGTAGGTTTTCCTATTTTAGATGGGTCCTGGGCTCCATTATTTTATCTTCAGAGGCACCCACCATTTCACTTTATTTCTTTACGTTTTCCCATTTCAGGTGGGTCAGGAGCTCTAATATTTAGTCTTCTCACTATAGGTTTTACCATTTCAGATGGGTCCTGGGTTATACGAGGATGGTACCTCCAAGAATATTGATGAAATCCTAGAGTCTGACGGATGTTCAAGAATGCTGCTGTTAGCGATTTTTGATAGTCCGACGGTTTCTAAGAATTTATCGCAATTCGGAAGGTGGTAGAAACTCATCCAGCACGCATCTGTTGCCTCTCAATTCGTTCGTCCCTAGCACATCTGTCCTGACGGTAGACCTACATTTACACTTTGCTGTTATCGATAGGGCTTGGTGTAGATGTTGATACTGAGCAGCAATGCTAGTGACGAAAGACCCTTGCCCGACCACAGGTGGGATGAGTAGGTTTTCTAGGGCTACTGGACTACTGACGATCTTTTGCCTACTTGTCAAAAGTGCAACAAAAAGAAGCGCGTCCAGGATGGTACCGCCTGGGATTCCTTCTGAATCCCAGCGTTTGGTGTGGAGACTTATCCATGCCGAAACTTAGGATCTCCATTTTCCGTTGGATCCAACGCTCGATTATTTCTTGTGTTTGCTAGAGACTTTTGCTTCTTTAGAGAGGAAGCTTTGTATCGGTGGGAATAAACTTAATGTTTTCTTCTAATATACATTTATTATGTAAGCGAATTTCTTCAAAACTTCATCGTTTCCGAGAAAAAAATTCCGAAAGTACATTGATCACATGTTAAGATGGCATAAATTTCACTCATGTACAATCATATTCAACTGATACTCGTATTGAACGAATGATGCTATCATAATTTTTCTACCTATTAGCGAAAACAACAGTATTTTAAAAATAATTGTTATCATATTATTTTTATCAACATCATTCGTATTCATACAATCTTAGCGATTTTTATAAAACGCTAATAGTATTCTGTATAGTATCATGCAT
>UELV01101275.1:0-18636 GCA_900490015.1 Megastigmus stigmatizans
TATATATATATATGCGCACAATAACGCGAGCCGTATAAATGCAAATTCGCGTGTGTGTATATATATATATATGAAAAATTGCGGGGAAAGGAGATACGCGCGCAACCTGTCGTCGCGGGGTCTGCTCGGAACAAAAAGGAAAAAAAAAAGATAAAGGTTCTCCGCGCGCAGCAGTCTTTTTCTGTCTGTGCACACTGCAGACAGATCCGCGGGAGAAATTGGAGAATGCGTCGTGGTGGGCGATAGTTACAGGGGATGTACGTGTATATATATATATATATATATGTATATATATTATAAGCGAGAGGTGGAAAATGGAATGAGTTGCCGCTGACGGATTGCCGATGATTAAATTACACGGAGTCGCGGCGCTTGGGAGGAAGGAAGGAGGAACAAAAAGTGCGTGGATGTTTGCTTTGGCTGCCGCGTGGATTATATGTATAGTGAGGAGGGAGAACAATAAAGTGGCTGGGCTTTTTCAAAATAGGTATATTTCATCGTGTTGCAACTCTTTTAGCTGCTGCTGCTGTATATTGAGCTGTTGTTAAAGTGGGGAAACTCAGGATCGTTCGTAATCGGTCGAGGTGTTTATTAATGCAAATGCGGCTTGATTCGGATTTTCAACATTTTTATGAACTTGTGAATTATTTATTCTAAAAATTTATTACAAAATCATTTAGTTAACTTTATAATAAAACTAGATGCAAATCATCAGATACGACAATCAATACATTTCACTGCTGAACCTTCGTGTTCTTAGTTTCAAACTAATCACGTCAATATCCACTGCGTGCAGTTGTGTCTCAAAAATGAATAAGTATATATTTGTTTAAGTGATTCAAAAGGAAATATATATATATAACTATCTTAAATCACATGAAATTACTACAGAGACAACCAAACTTCTCGAAAATATCACGTCTCGTCGATCCATAGAAAAAAAAAACTGAATATAAACCCGTACCTCTCTTCCATAACGGAATCCCGGATTATCGCGTAAACGGCGTTATTATGTAAATGTATAAAGGGGGTGCGGGGACGGGGGGAAAAGAGCGATCGTCCGGTAATTGGCATACATCTCAGAAGCGTCTCAGGCCACAGCAGCAGCAGCAGTCAAACGACGCGCGGGTGGTCGTCGCTTAACTAACGCACACACATGCATGCGCGCGCATCGCAGTGTCTGGTGACATATTACTTTTACTCGCCCCTTCCGGTCCTCTCCTCTCGCGCGCGCGAGACACGCTTTTAATTCTCCGGGACACTCTACTGTGACGCTTACACCCTGATGTGTCCGTCGTTATATATACATGCCCGTAACACGTGTTCCTGTTTCCGTAGCTGTGTGTATGTATGTGTTTGTGACAAAGTTCGACGTACGAAAAAGAAGAGCTGCTGCTGCCGCTGCTGTTGCTCTCGGCCCCTCTAATGAAGCTAAACTCCTGTCGTTATTAATCAAAATTAAACTGGCCTCTGCAGCTCGTCGCCGAGGATTTTCCGCGTGCTTACGTCTGCTGTGTGCTGTTGTACACGTTTTGATCACGACGCCAGCTTGCGTAGCTTTTCCTTTGGTTTATCGGCGTATGTGGCTTTGAAAAATTCGCAATCCGCTAATTGAGTATTCTCCAGTTCTACGTAAATACGTATACGTTGGATTGTTACACAAATTCGTCGGTTAACTCGGCGTACCTGCATAAACAAACACGATGGCGGTGTGCGAGTATAGTGTATATTAGCATAAAGTCTCGGCCGTCGCATGCGCGCCACAATCAATTCTCGTTATAATTTTCGCGAAAATTAGCTCTTCGGCTATCTCGCGGTTTAGTCGCCGACTGCGAAATTTATTCCCATATCTCGTCCCCTAGCTGTTTAACATATTCAGTTTACGCAATATATATATTTTATGCGCGAGCGGTGATAATTTACATGCGATTTCTGCGCTTCCGCGCGTTCGGCGACAAAGAATTTGTGCAGGCGCCTGCGTGCAAGGGAATTTCAGCTTGGTGGATATGCGATATTCCTGAATGGTGTATGCGTGTATGAGCTGAGGGAAAGCTCGAGTGGCAGAAGCTGCGTCGATGAGCCGTCGTTTCGTCTTATTTATACACGCGCAAAATGTATTTGGCTCATTTCCGTGTAAATATATTACATTTGCCATCCATTTTCTTTATTATACTAAGAAATTTTAACTATAGGTGTAGCTGGTATAATAATATAACGAAAGAAAAAAAAATAAGAAAAACTTTCACTGTTCGCATTGTCAACAAATTCCAAGGATTTCGATTTATATAATTTCACGATTTGGTTATGTAACACAAGCTCACACCTACGCACGCGCTCCAAAAACAAAAAGGAAGAAAAAAAACAAATATAAATCCATAAAGTGCATCCTTTATTTTGCAAATTCAAAGAAGCATTGGACACTATTTACTGGTCCCCCATTCGTATATACATATATAAGCGAGATCGGAGGCCTGCAGCTTCAGCACTGCGCCGGCCGCATAAACAATGCACATTATCAAAAGAACGAGACTATACTATATATATGTATAAGCACACTGCAGGCTTAACCAGTTTTTTCGGGAGTTCGTTCCCGTCCACACTGCAGGCAGAAATATATCGAGAGCCTAAACGGAGAGCATTCGCACAGCTATCGGTTATAATAAGGCGCGAGCTGCAGGCGGACTCGCCGCTCATAAGCCCCGAATTTACGCTGTGCTACGCGCGGTCAGTATTTTACATCGACACCTTTAAAAGACGCAAGAGAATCCTCGGTTAAATCGGTGTGCAGGATAATCCCCCCTTATTCGCTGCTCGTAAACACCTCGCAGGCGCGTGAAAAAACACGAAAATATTATAATTCAGCTTTCGCGCGGAGTCCCCGAATATCGTTCGAAATGCTGTCCAATAACACACACACACACAAAGGCGAAGAATATATATAAGATAAAGATTCACCTTTTGTGTGCAAAATTTGCTCTGCAGAGAGAGAGAGGGAGCAACAAGTGCGGTCATCCCGTAGGAGATTTGGTATGCGCGACCGTATAATCCACATAGGCGGATTTGATAAGTTATGCTGATCCAGAATCGAGATGCGCCATCGCGGGTGTATACGAGAGCGCATCGATGGGTATATATATATGAATAAATATTAGCTGCGCGCCCGAGCTTGAGAGATACGAGAAAAAAGAATGTATATACGGAACTGCTGTGGCTCAGCAGTTTTTGCCCCCTTTTTTTTCTAGCTCGATGACGCGTTTCTTTTTCCATACTGACATATCCATAATCGTGCGGGCTTTTGAATATGAAATATCAACCGATATCAATTAGCATTCGACTATTTATTTCTGTAAAATCTAAAGTTTTAGCATATAATATTCGCAGGATGACACTCGCACGGTCACACATATATGTATACACTTCGAGAGCATATAAATTGCGTTACGAGAATATTAAAAAGAATTAATTTCTTCCCGGTTACGACGCCTGTATTTATGCGCGCCAAACTCCCCTTTTCCTCCTCCTCGGAATACATATAATAATATTACGCCGCGATAGGTTCTTATAATAAACGATAAGAATTGAGTTTGCGCGCAGGCGTTGCTCGATAAAACGACGAAAATATTAAGCGTGTATATCCCGACACCTTTATTGCTCGTCGCGTTCGTTATTTTATATCTGCGCATATATATATATACACGGCAAAAGTGTGCAACACAGTGTATATATGTATTAAGCTGCTTATACTCGCCGTTGGAGCAGCAAACCCGCAATATACACTGTATGTGTACGCACACTTTTCCTTCGAACTTAATACCCGCTCGCGCCCCATTCGAATTTAAATAATCCAATTCGATATTATATACGAAATTATAATAATATACGTTATGGCGATAAATGTGTGTTAAGCTGTGAATTTATACCGTGATGTAGTCGAGCCGCGCGGTGCGCCAGGTTACGAAAAACACGCTCTTCTCGCGATCCGTTCGCGCGCATTAACAAAGCCATTCGTATATACCGTACAACAAAAGCCCAAAGAGAAAATTCTTTCGCTACCTAATCCCGTATCAGATAAGAGCCAAACGATCGAGATTCGAAAATAAAGAAACATTCCTCGATTCCCCGCGGGATGAAAACAAAAAAAAAAGGCGCTCCGCTCCAACACGAGTCATTAGCGTCAAATATTTCTCTCCGCCTACGCGGAGTCGATCCCTAATACGTCTATAACTCGAAGGAATTCGAGACACGCCAGACGAGCCACTCCTATATACGGTAGCTCCTACACATTCAGACACACACCGATAAGACAGTATATACACGTTATTTGATTTTCCGAACGAACGGACACAAGACGAATTCAGCTACATATATATCCGACTGCATTATTAGACCTAAGTACTACGCGCGGCGGTTGCATATGATTTATTCATGGCGCGTGTGTACACGTGTTTTTCAGGCGTGCGTATATATTGTGTATAGCTATTATAGTAACCGCCCCACGCTTCGTGTAAATATCGTATGTGTATAAGCACGAGTGCAATCCTGGACTACTGTTTTGCCCAAGGAGATATACTCGTATACAAGTGCGCTGCTATATGCAGTTGAATTTAATGAATGGAGCGGAGGATCGCGGATTGCGTCGTTTAGCGTAAAAGCCCATTGTGGACGCTTGTGTGCTTGTATTCGGTCGATCGTGTGTTTGGCTTTTATTTTTGTTGATGTGGTTGAAGGCTGCTATTCTTCGAGTGGCAGAGTTTGTCTTTCGATCTTTCTTTTGGTACATCAAAGATTCGTCAAACGTGCGCAGATCGAAAGAATATATTCGCGTAGAATAACCAATTGAATCGTAGATCTTAAATTATACACGTAAGTCATACCGATATATCGATAATGCATCGCAACGACAACATTTTCCAGACTCTCCCTGCATTGCTCGTGCGCTCCCACATCCCGCGGCCTCTTTCAAAAAGCCGCTCCCAATTCTTTATCGTATAAGCCACTTTGCATCGCGCGCATCTGTGCACCTTCGAATAAAAATAAAGGAGCTGCTGTCGAAATCCTTGAGAGTGCAGGGTCGGCGCCAACGAACACTCTCGACTGTTACGCGCGTAGCTCCAGAAGTCACAGCTAATAACACAGCAGAAGCCGCGTGGCTAAAGAGCTGCGTCTCTGGTTTCCCTCCTTTACTTCATTTCGTTCTCTCCTTATTCTCCTCGCGTATAATATCCATACGGTCGTGGATTATGATTTTTGAGTCTCAACAGATCGCTACTTTTCTTTCTTCTTCCAGCGAGACCTTGTCACGTATGTACCAACTCCTAATCTATATACTTGAGAGCTTTCGGTGCAACTTGACTTCTTTGTGATTTACATGATGCGTGTAAGTTGCAGAGCGGCTGCGTCTCTTGAACTAGCTTTAGAACTCGGCAAGCTTCTGTTATCACATATTCGTAAGAGCGACTTCTGGAATCTTCATTGAAATACACGGGAGTACTCACATATCTATAAATTTATATATATATATATATATACAGTTCCAAGAAAACAAAAAATCCATCATATATTCGTCGGTTCTCTCAGGGCACACAACTATATACATTCAGCCCGAAATATTAATTCGCGTATAGGGCCATATCAGAAGAAGAAAAAAAAATAAAATGAAAGTGTCCCCGCTAATTAGGATACACACGCGTCGTGTCCATACGGCTGTGTATAGCTCCTCCTCCGCACGGGTACAATTAATATTATAAACTCCTGCAGCCACGCACCCACAGGGTGTCCGATACCACGAAATCTCATATATACCTATACACCGCGCAGAAAAGGGGCCTCGCACCTATCCGCCTTATTTATCCTCGGCGCTCGCGAAGGTTTTTTGGGCGTCCGTGTGTATAAGCGAAGGAGAGGCGCCCCGGTGTGCGGATCGTATATATACCAGGTCTCGAGGCCCCGGCCCTATTTGTTATTCTAATGCGGCATTATAATACCCGGCCGTATATGCTCTCGTGTGCTCCGCGAGGCATGGGTGCAGCGCAACGACTATACCGGCTAGAAGTGTGAAACACGCTGCAAGTGATCGCGTATACGTGTGTATATAGCCACTGCCAGTTACCAACTCCACCAAACCTGTGGATATAAATTTCTTTTTGTTCGGGATCGTGCGGTATAAAGCGCATCGTTGCAGAATGCTTTTGGTATTAGTTACAATTGAAACGGATGTGTTGAACGATGAGCGATAGGATAATGTAAAGAGTATAGCGTTTGGTTTGACGCAAGGTTAAGCTGTGTGCCACGTGTGACTCGCGTGACTTACACTGACAGGTGAAGGGTTGCGGCTGTTCTTTTTAAATCCTGTATACATATGTGTATCGCTAAAAATAATTGGTATCGCTTTTCGTATGTGTACGTTTAAATTCGAAAAGCGCTTTCACGAACGAGGATAGTAGATGGGATCGTTAGCGAGCCATTATGCGCCGAGCGGAGATATCGGGATCCCGACGATATTATCTTACGCGTGTATATAGCCGTGAAAAAGTGTGTGGGACTAGTGCTTCGGATAAGCTTCGTTATATGGAGCTTTAACTGGCTAGTTTACTAACTAGAGACCGTCATTTGAGACAAGCATGTAGCTAATAGATGGGAAAACAGTATGTAAAACACGTATAATACGCTGTGTACAAGACATGGAAACTTTGTAATACTAACCCAGTGTTCGGTTACCTTTTACTGTACGAGGAAAAAAAAATAGTATAGTTACTGTGGCAATCTGAGAATTTGTGACTTGCACTTAATGTTTGTGTTTATTAAATCGGTATCCGCGTGTACCAGCTATTATTTGATGATATTATACTTAGTCAAACTTCGTTTTCCAATGACTGTTGAAGTAAAATTGTAGATTTCACGACTGCAACTGCTTCCGAAGTAAAGATATTTACAATAATATAAGTACTGCACTTGCGAGATATTGCAAACATAGCTGGTCTAAATTGGTGAAGTAAATTTTGTAGTACTACATAAATACTACGTAAAATTACAGTTGATAAACATTAAAATCTAATTCATATTTTATATATTCGAATTCATGGAGCCAATACAGTTGTTCCAAGAGATTATATGTATTTTGTATGCCTCTCCAATACGTTAATGCACTTTTTATACAACGAAGAAAAAACACAAGCTCTTAAATAAACATTTGGATTTCCAATTTTTCATTCCTAACAAATGATAAAGTAATCATCATAATTTACCAAAAGCAAAAAATCATCGCATCTCACTAATTTTACCCTCATTACTCGTTCGAAAAACCCACAAGTCCAAACCAACGTATCCGCACGACTTAAAAAAAAAAAATCAAATACAAATAGAAAAAAAAATCGGGCAGCTGCCGAATCAGCATGGCGGACTTTCTCGAGCGTAATTGAGCCCGGTGCCGTGGCACCGCGCTTCCTTTGCCTACATCTACTACGCGGAGATCCACCCCGGAGGAGTCCAAACACACGGGATAAGGCAGTAGTCGTAAAAAAAAGGACGAAGCGAATCGAGCATCTTTCCCTTTCCCGCTCCCTTATTCTTTTTATTAAGCAAAGGAGATTTGGCGAAGGCTGCTGGGTGTGCGCAAGAGGGGAAACGGAGACACGCGGCCACAGAGCCGCTCGACAAATTTATCATTCCTCTTCGCGCTCTGGCTTAATGTCTTTATTGCGATTTTCTAGGTAGATACACCAGTCCATCCTTCCTTCCTTTTATTCCACACAGGAGCCAGTGAGTTTATATTTTATTTCGTGCTCGGCCGCGCGCGCATTATGAATCGACGCGGCGTCGTTGCGGGAACAATGGCCGAGAGATCTTTTGGGGAAGAAAATGTTTTTGCGCCACGATTACCACGCCTCCTTATAAGCGCATAATTTAGTGCCCCTGGCCTGCGCTGATTTATTTGGAGATAATATAACTTACAGAATATTTACCTTTTCGTCCGTCATAAAAAAATATGCTCGCTTATACGCACAATAATATATAGACGACATCTATATATAGACAGACCTATTACACCGTGTGCAAAACGAATTACGAAAAAAAGGGATCTAAATCCACATGCAAATAATCTATAGCATCACGCATAAAGCACGCGAGAGAGCTTTTGTTCTAGCCATGGCGATTCGATTTCGATCTTCTCTCTCTCTCTCCCTCTTGTCCCTGATGCGCAGCGTTCGCGTCGCGGAAATCGATTATTCAAATAGCCCAATTTCCAAGTGCAAAACAGGAATCCCTTATCGTCCGACTAATCTCGATGCCGCTGCCGCCGTCGCTGCGCCGCTGTATACAAACACACACACACACAGAGGCAAAGGCCATAACTCGCGGAGCGCGCGCGCACCCCTCCACCGCGAATTCGTGTAAATATCTCAGTTTCACAGTTGGATAGCTCTGGGCTCACACCACCACCACCAGCCCTGGAAAAGTCAAGAGTATATATATAGATATATATATGAACTTAGCGAGCGGAAGTCGATAACCAGCTCCTTCCCTACTACCAAGCTTTTTTTCCTTCTTCTTCCACCATAGCGTCGCACGCTTCGATCCACTATATAAGCTTTCTCGCGTATACACCGCTGGAGACTCGCACACACCCTCCTTGATACTTTTCCTTTCCCTTCCTCGTACACTTTCCTGTACTAAACGCGCCCGTCGGGGACTCCCTAATCGAAATTAGTTTTTTAATTGGCGGACAGGACTTATTTAGTCGTTAGCCACCGAGTGAGGGTGAATGTAGACCGCGTGTCCCTTGCATCTGTGGCTCGCCCGCGCGCCAGACTTTGTCTTTCTTACCCCACGGACGTTTTTTTTTTTTGTTCGTAAAGTGCGAGTGTAGTCCCTTGGTATATATAGGCGTCTGGATTGCGTTTGGTGCGCGGTTGGTCTCGTTCCGGGTAACGATGATTGGCCTCGTTAGGGAATCGACTGGAAATACCGGGGACGACGCTTTATCGTTCGGGAGCTAATTTCTTCCTTTATTCAAATATAACTTGCTGGTCCAAGGCGGGGCTATGGAAGAAGCTGCTGCTGGGGCCGATATCGAGTGGGGGAGTCTTCGTGTAAAGGGTTGGACTCATGGACGATTAATTCTGGTCGAACTACTACTTTTAGGGACGACGAAAATATGTCATTCAATATAATGTACACAAATGAATAACAACGGCAATTCCCTATTAGTTTGGTTTACTTTCAAGTTATCATTATACACGCGCATACCTTATCCAACTCGTTCCCACAGTTCTGTTAAAAAGTCTTACCCAAACGTTTGCCATTCCACTTTGAGCGAAAAATTGTTTCCCTCTCCCCCCTCTGAGCGCAAAAACTCGCGCCAACTTGTATATATATGTTTATATGTATATGGTATACACAGATATATGGAGCGTAAGGTTTACGCTGAGCGCGATGGCCGCGAGCCGCGGCGGCCAATCTCTCATTTAGACCACTAGAATATTAAAAAGATAACGGTCGCATGCGCGCGGGCCTTTCTCAAAAGTATAATTACATACTTGTGCAGCATGCAGGCGGCTCCGGCGCGTAAACGGCGCCGCCGCTGCACTCGAGCCTCCAGAGAATATAAACTTCGGAAAAATGTGCGCGAAAATAATGTATCATTATTTCGCGCGGCGTGGTTAAGAGGCGCGTAATTCCGACATATGAGTGTAGCGCGAGGGTTTTGAAAACGCGAAACTCTCCTCGACAACTATTGACTGCAGTGACAATTTAATATATATAAGAAAAGAAAATCATGTTTACCATAGCGATCTGTTGCATACAGCAACATTCTCAAGCCGTAATTATTCTCCCATTGTATACTTACAGACATTTTTCTTTTAAGCGAATCAAATGAAACACTAGAAAACGTTGAAAAATCTGCTGGTCGTCGTAATAATCGATGTATTATGCATATATTATCTACAACTAAGTTTCCTACTCCGCTCCTGCGCAAACACTTTGAAGCCGCAAGCACACATCGTACATCCATACACTCCTTTTATGCATACCGCTATATAACATCGGTGCACACACACACACACACACACATATATTTATATATATATAAGAGACGCATAAAGGAGTCGTAATGAGTATAAAGATGAAGACGCGGTGTTGCAGCAGCACCGCCGGGCGGCGTAATTCGCGCTCTCGGCCAAAGTGGGAGGAGCAGCCGACGTACACACATATATACATACATATGCGCATGCAGGCGAGTCTCTCCGGATAATTCCGCGATTATCGCCGGGACGACGACACAGAGGCGCAAGAACTCGCCGCGGAGCTCGCTCTTGCTGAAACGCTCGTTTTTCACCCCGTCACACACGTACACACACAAACACGTACACACAGTGCAGCAGCCGCGGGAAAAACCATAGGATGCGCAGAGCGAAAGAGGACTTTATAATCGCGGCGAGAAATCAAAGAGCCGACACGCCGCCGCAGCCGCCGGACGAATAAATTCTATAGGAGCGTGCGCGAGCGGAGCTGTTTGCTTTTTTCTCGGTGCGAGCGCGCGCAAGAGTTTTTGCTGCTATACAGCAGCGCGTGTATCGTCGCGCGGTAGTGCAATTTACAGGCTATCAAGGTGTTCTCTCGTATACGATCGTGAATGCTGTGAAGAAGAAGTAGAAGCAGAAGAAGGAGTTTCCTACTCGCGAAGGTCGATCAGTGCAATTCGAAGCTTTGTGCTCCGACTTCTATTATCCGATCGCTAATTTATGCCAGCGATAGTTAATTGTCTATGATCGTATGTAATATTAAATTCGAAAAAAGTTGGATTTCGCGAGTTCATTGGTCGAGGATTATAAATCGTCAACGGAGCGATATCGCTGAAATGTCTGAAAAAAAGAAAAGAATAAACTACATCTATAAGGCAATCCGTCAAGCTTAATCTCATATAAAAAATGGTCCAACAAAGGGGCCCTCCACATAAAATGCCGCATATCCTTCTCGCGCTCGTTTCGCCCAAAAAGCGTCTCGGGTCGCGAAGGCTCCGGTCGCTTATACATTGTATATATACATATATATGTGTATGTAGTCGAGGAGAGCGTCCGGCTGGGTTAAACGAGTCCTTTCTTCTTTCCTCCCGCAAGCTCTCTTACACACTCTGTCCCTTTATATGTGTATACGTAAGTGTAAGCCAAGCCCCCCCGTATATATATACTCGCTCTCGGTCGATAAAACAATTGCCGGCGGGGGATAATCGGCATTATTTACGCCGCGATTCAATCGTGCTGTATGAGATTGTCGGCCCCCCTGTGGAATTCGCGTGTGCTTTTCTCCACGTTTTACTCTATATATGTATGGAATCGATCTATTCCAACTAACAACTTCACTGCCATTTGACATGATAATTAAAAAAAAAGGGGGGGGGGGGAATAGCTATATGAAATGTACCTTGATCGCTTATTTTCTTGTGACGCGAGTTTCTAATCTAACTGCAGAATATACAAGTTTGTCGATGATTAAATTAAGCTTTCACGTGCGAATATCGAGCTTGTACAATGATCACGCGTATATAACAGATTGTTTCCTATATACACGTTACGTGAAACTAATATTGCATACGTAAGTGTTACAAGCGTGGAACAGACGAAAAAAGAGATCGCGGCAAATCAAGTAGCAAAACCGTATATATGTACATCTACTTTTGTGCAGCTCTTTCTCTCTTCTCGTAAGCCCGGACTGATTTCTCGCAGACCTGCTCGCAGCTTATCCCCATCCTTTCTCTCTCTCTCTCTCTCTCTCTCTCTCTCTCTCTCTCTCTCTCTCGGAGCTTCGAGGGTAGGAAAGTGGCCCCCAATTAGATACGTCACGGGATTTCGATGTCAAGCCGCCCCGAAGTATATACTCGCCGGAACAAACGCGCGCGCGCAACGCCGCAGAGCCGCGCGAGCGTGCGCTGCAAATTTCCCCCTTGGGGAAAATGAGAGAGCCCTGCAGTCGAGTATATAAGGGGGATGTGTTCGCGTATAATCCCGTAAAATTTACCCCGCAAGATTTTCTCTTTGCTTTAGCTCGGCTCTCTCTCTCTCTCTCACTCTCTCTCTCCACTACGAGCTGCTCGCGTGTATACTTAGTGTGTATAGAAAAACGGGGATCGGTCGAGAGGTGCAGCTCCTATTTCTTAACTGCTTATTCATCTGTATACGATTGTATAGAGACTTGACACGCGCGCCTTTAAGTATATTTGCCTAAGATGATCCACTCGATATTTTACAAATTATTATGAACAGGCGTTTAATTACTTAAACCTTATATATAAGTAGATTCGCAGTTTTTCTCTTTTGCACGAAAGCCACTGATGAAACGCCAATTACACACCCAATTGCGTCATCCAGTGCACTGCAATTCCAATAAAAGCAGAACTGAGTAACGTCGCGTAATAGCGGCAAAGAAAACAGAATAACGACTATGAGGAGACGCCGTCGACGCTCGACTATGTATATATATATGTATGTCGAGGGAAACATCAGTCGGGAGGAGAGAGAGAGAGAGAGAGAGAGAGAGAGAGAGAGAGAGGAAGAGAGGAAGAGAAAGGGAGAGCGAGGGAGAGAAAGAGCTGCTGAGCCCGCCTCTCGTGTAAACCCACCCTAATTGCGACAACCCCTGGCTGCAGCCAGTCACTTTAGCCGTAATCTCCTAAAGTAATGGGCTCGGGGAGAGCTGCTTTCCTATGCTTTCGCTCTCTCTCTCTCTCTCTCTCTCTCTCTCTCTCTCTCTCTCTGCCAGTCTATCTATTTCCTCCTTCTCTCTATCTCCCTCTATCTCCCTCGCTCTCTCTCTCTCTTTCTCTCTCTCTCTCGACTTTCGCAGATTTTCACGCTCGAGGCGAAGCCTAATCTACCGGCGCATCTCCTCTCTCTCTCTCTCTCTCTCTCTCTCTCTCTCTCTCTCTCTCTCTCTCTCTTGCTCCCACTGTCTCTCGGTTTAGCCCCGCGGGACGGAAGTCAAACGCACGCCGGCATTCGCCCGGAGAATATGGGGAGAGACATCTACGTCTTTCTCTCTTGCTGGCGTGTATATGTATATATATAGACGTATATAGAGAGGAGAAAAATGGTCGATTTATACATGTGCACGGACAATTTTATTATTACCGTATAATGCGAGGAAGGATAATGCTGGGTTATAAAGATAGATTGTATATCGTGAAAATATTAGCTTGATTTCTTGGAAGGGAGAGAGAGAGAAAGAGAGAGAGAGAGAGAGAGAGAGAGAGAGAGAAAGAGAGAGGAAAGAAAGTCCACTTGCACTGCGCGATCGCAATTAAGTGTCATTATTTCTATCTATACATTTTTGCGTATATATGTATATGCATTACGTGTTCAACTATATTGATTATATAGGTTCGTGCAAGTTTGTAATACGGTAGTTCAACTACTGTACAATGTTGTAGGATAATGTATAGAGATAAGAATGGCTCTTTACAGAAAGCTTGATCATTGATCTCCATTGATTTTTTCCTCGATGAATCTGATCAAATTTTCCTTTGGACATCAGCTATCCTATACAGTTTCTATTTTAGCCGCAACAAATATCAAATTCTAAAGCTTACGCATAGGCAGATCATCAGTTAGAAACTACATCGCGAACAGTTAACCAGTAACAATGTCAGCGCGAGGGATAAGAGAAAGAGACAAAATCAACAGATCGACAATGCGAGAGAGGGAGAGAGAGAAAGGGGAGGAGACGGGAGGCGCACGAGCGGAAGGTGACTGTAAAAATGCATAATACACGCGTGTATACACAGAAAGCCGATGTAACATAGAGAGAGAAAGAGAGAGAGAGAGAGAGAGAGAGAGTCAGTCAGTCATAGCCTCCTCTTCACAATGGCATTGATATACATATTTACTGTGCTCTGGCTGCAGGGCTGGCACCTTCTTATATATACATGTATATATATGTATATATACAGCGCAGGCGTGTCACTCACTAAGTCAGTCAGTTAGAAACCGTTGAAGGGGGGTGCATCACTAATGAGTGCGCCGCGCGCAGATCGCACCGCCATATTCCTCATCGCGACTAGCTCCTTTTCGCGAATCATCTTAGGGCTTCTTCTCTCGCTCTTTACTACTACTTCCATCTTTAACTGATTCTCTCTCTCTATATACATATATGCGATTCGAAAAAATATATGAAGTGTGAAAAGATTAAAAAAGCTAACGTTTTTCTCATTTATTGATAACTATTATCTTCATACTTTATGTGTGTGCATATACTGGATTTCTGTATATAGTTAGATCAGATTATACATACCTATACATATGTGAAGAAAATTTGAAAAACAATAAGATAACAATTTAACATAGCAGCAAGCTTCTTTGTTACCCAGCACGTATACCTATACCAATTCTTTTTTCATTATTTCCTCCTCACCTTCGTCTCGTGTCCAACACGCTCTCCTCCTCTCATTTTTCCACCTCTCCTCCAGAATAATACCAACACCCCCGAAAATCCACACGTTCTCGCGCTTACACTTTCTTGCCCTCCATCTGCAACCCTCCTACACACACATGTAGCATCTCCTCGATCTCATTTAAATACACAGCGCGCACACACATCAGCATCGGCGCGGCATATCGTCATAACTCTCGTCCCTCACCCTCTCTCTCTCTCTCTCTCTCTCTCTCTCTCTCTCGACTAATATATATAAACCCACAGCCCAAAACAAGACTCGAGAGCAGAGAGGCGGGGATATCGACTTTGCTAAACTGTTTGGACAAACTGTCACCGATACATGCCACATGTATGGTATTATACGTACACAACACAATAGGGAGCCGGGGGTTACAGAGATTTTTCCTCGAGTAAATAAGTTTTAATCCCCCAGCGCTTATATAATAACGCACAACGGCGACGTTTTGAAAAAGTGTCTCTCTCTCTCTTTTAGGTCGAGGGGTTGTTTTATTGATAGTTTACTCTTCTCGTCCGGCCCGATATATATTAGCATAACCACGTGCCTCTCTTGTATAATATGCTCTCGCTAATGCGGCATGACGATGCGCGTGCGGTGCGTCG
Organism: Megastigmus stigmatizans; assembly: GCA_900490015.1. Taxonomy (NCBI): domain Eukaryota; kingdom Metazoa; phylum Arthropoda; class Insecta; order Hymenoptera; family Megastigmidae; genus Megastigmus; species Megastigmus stigmatizans. The sequence continues at coordinate 15,046 of UELV01101275.1, forward strand.
TTTGGGTGTCGCGCGCTCGCTAACTATAAGAGTAAGCCCGAAAAAAATGTGTCCGGTAATCCGATTAAGGTTAGTCGCGCTGTCTCTCTCTCTCTCTCTCTCTATCTGTCTCTGTCTCTGTATATATATATGTACATATATAGGCCGCGTATGTGTACGTGAGCGGTCCCCGAAAGCTCTCTTGGCAGTATTTCGTCGTTCGGTGAACGAGAGAGAGAGAGAAGAGCGGGGGTGTAAAATGCAGATGAAAGGGCTGACGCTTATGGCTCGGCAAGCTGTTCCGCTTGTGGAATTGAGGCTCGCCGCCACCGTCGCTTCTGCTGCTGCTGCTGCTGCTGCTGCTGCTGCTGCTCTGTAATATACGGCAGACCGCCGGGGCTTGTTATTAATCTATTTGTCTTTGCCTTGCGCGTACAAATGACGCGCCGAGATTCGGCTCTTTGTAGCTTCCACACGCCGCGCGCTGAGAGAGGATTAGAGCCAAAAAATGACTGCTTTTTAAGGGTGCGCGGATTGATCGTCGTTATCTATAAATTCAATATGAGGACTGCTGCTTTGAAATGCGTACTTTTAACTGTATATTTAGTCAAATAACGAATACTTTTTGTGATATTGTCAATTTATTTACCGAAATGATAAAGGTCTTGTTAATCGAGAGATTGACACGCTGAAAAGTTACATAGCTGAACACCTACAATGTATGCAATATACTTCTGCACTTTTTGGAAAATCTCGCTCCGTCTCAATCCAAAAAGTTCAATCTACAAATGAAAGAAAAGCAGAAAAAGGATATAAACTGAAAAGCCAATGCGCATCGGAATTGAAAAACCGCCTGCACCTAATATCCGATTGATCGTAACTGCGCACACATTCCTCTTCCATTTCACGATCTCCCGAAGCCCCTCGAATGGCGCGGTAGAATCTGCGACGTCCGCATATATACGTATAGCCAGAGGGTTTCGAAGAAGAAGCAATATCCGTCGCTATCGCAGCTGATCTGGGCATCGGACGCGCGCGAACCTTTTGTGCAAACGAGGTGGGCGGCCTACGAATATATACATATATATATATATAAATAAGGGAAAGCGAGAAGAAAGAAAGAGAGAGAGAGAGAGAGAGAGAGAGAGAGAGAGAGAGAGAGAGATGTGGATAGAGATGGAAAGAGGCATTTCGACGCGAGAGAGGAATAATGCATTTGGGCGTTATATAGGGGAGAAGGTGGGGCCATGCCGATCCGCAAGCTGTCTCTCCCGGTCGCTACGGACGCTGCCGCTGCTGCTGATACTGTCTTCGTTCTTTTTATACACAGAGAGAGATTCAGCGAGGTTTTATCGGATCGATAACACTTGCGCGCCTTTCTTTCTTCTCTCTCGACCTGGGGATGTTCCGTTTCGGGCAACTGTATGCTTGGCTTTTTTTAACTTTTCGGTGTACAACCAGTTGTTTTGATCATTACGTTTATTTCGGCTAAATTCAATATTTTCACCGCCTTAGCTTTGTATTTGTGGACAATAGACACTTATAACTCAATACTGATCCGATATTGGCGCAATACTGACTCAATTATTGCTTTCCGTAACTTACACGTGGAATAATACGATCGTCCTGATAATATAGTCTTTACGTTTCGACAATTTCCTTCAAAATACAAACTTAATTTTTTCACTTCTTGAAATTGGTATACCGGAGCTGAAGGAGGTTAAGACCTAATTACGTATCTTTGAACTTCTAACGAGATTTTGTATGTTGATAAAATTTAATTGTAAAGCCACTACTTAGTTCTTTCTCAGTTTTTCAATCAAACTCTGTCAAAAGTTAAAATATCAATTCAGTCAAAATTAATACAGGTCGAGATTTAATAATATAAAAAAATTAATCGAAACGGATACTTTTAAGTCTATAAATTACTAATCTGTCTGGCTGTTGAGTGTAAGTTTATATTTTACCTTGTTCAGTTCCATCTGGCTTTTCGACTAGTGGCATTCTCGCGCCATCTATTGAATACTCGAGCATATCTTGGTAAATTGTACTTATAACTCTACGGGTAAAGAGGAACGAGAGCAAAAATTCTATACATATAAAACGAATATCAAGGTACATGTACCGAATACAATCGTTCTCTTAATGCCAACAATTTTAACCAACGAATAAAGAATTAAATACTGAGCGCACCGTATTATTTTATTCAACAGTAAATGTTAGAAACAGCGCATTCGATAAAAAAAAATTTAACTTATACAAAAAACAACTCTATAAATGCAAACTATCTTACATAGCTCGTAACACATTCCGCAACCATTTAGAAAATTCAAAAATCCAGCCACACACGTAAATACAGACATGTATAATACTATATACATACCCCCTATACCAAGAAATAAATGTTCCATTGTTGGTCAGAAAAGGACATAACGACCAAAGCGGATACTTAACGGAGCGAACCCTATACCAGCCGCTCCAATTCTCGCATTAACGTGAAAATTCGTTAAAAATGAGCTTTAAACGAGGCATTGTGCGATGGGAGATCGCTCGCTGCGACTTGGACACACTCGAGCGCCTCCCCGCTGCACGATATCCATATACGCATTCTAAATCTCCTCGTATAAATACACGCAACACGCCCAGCACGACACCTCCCCGAAAATCACGCGGCTCATCATATATATATATATATATATGTTCCCCTGTATAACAACTCCAATCTCAAATACCACCCAATATATATATATATATAAACCACACACAGTGTATATAAGCCAACGACAACGGTATGATCGCGCGCCTATTTCCTCGAATGGTCCCCCTGCCACCCTCTGTGTGTGTGTATGTCAATAAGCTCGCAGTACAATACACTCGGCCATAAACACCGCAGGGATTTCTATAAAAACCTCGCGCGCTCCATTCAACACGTGCGTAGCGCTAGCGAGTGTCTGGCTGTATGTGTGTGTGTGTGTGTGTGTGTGTGTGTGTGTGTGTGATGTGTGTGTGAACCCTCGAAAGAGAGAGAGAGAGGAGATGGAAGGCAAAAGGTCAGTATAACGAGAGGATGAGCGATAATTTTGATGAATACCGGGTCATTCCTGTCGGGATCCTCGACAAAACGGAATGTTGGTTTTGCCCGATCTTGCGTATGGGTGTGTGCGAGCGCGTGTGTGTAAGGCCCAATGAGTGTGTGTTTGTTATTTCTCGATGAGGTATAATGGGATGGCTCGGTCGGGTGTTGATGCATAGCGCGTAGCGGGGGGGCGCCTCCACCACGGACTTCTTCTCTATCTGCATTTTTCGAGACTCTCTCTCTCTCTCTCTCTCTCTCTCTCTCTCTCTCTCTCTCTCTCTCTCTCTCTCTCTCTCTCTCTATCCCGCGTGCAGTATGTGAGTGTACGAGGGGGGCCTTATAAGCGCGAGCGCGCGCGAGAGAGATATCGTATATATATATGTACGTGTGTGTAGCGGAGAACCCCCGTAGACAACGTCGGGTCCGCTACGCGTCCATCATGCGTCACGGTTTTATGTATTTAGACGTATCCTCCGTGTATCCTCATTTCTCTTCTTCCTCTTCGAGAATCTCTCTCTCTCTCTCTCTCTCTCTCT
>UELV01101284.1:0-14923 GCA_900490015.1 Megastigmus stigmatizans
ACACACACACACACACACACACATACCCACATCCACGTCACTTCATTGAGATTAAGAAATAGCCTCTTTGACTTTTCCCCGCTTCGCGCAAAAAGGACTTTTCCCGGCGTTTCTAATGTATTCCCTCTAAAAAAATTGCTCCGACTCTTTTTCCCTCTCTCACTCACTCTCTCGCGGATAGCAGCAGCAGCAGACACAAGAGAGAGAGAGAGAGAGAGAGAGAGAGAGAGAGAGGACAGTGGCAAAGGAAGCCGTCGCCAGCTCGGCAGCCCGGGGGAAAAGTGTGGACTCGACGGAAAGTTGAAAGGATTTCGCGAGGATTAAGACGGCGATAACGAGCTGTCGACGCTACTCGCTTTTCTCTATTTGCGCGACGAGGGCAAAAGCCATTCTTGCCGATGGGCGAAAGGGACTCGTGGAATAGAGGATGAGAGAGAAAGAGAGAAAGATAGGATAAGCGATTTCGTAATTGGCTGATTACTGAGTGCGACGATAATCTGTTTATCCCGTGGCGTCTCGATCCTTTATATATCTGTAACGTAAGTCAATTAATTTTATGCCTCGCTGGGATAATTGTCGCGCTGACGTGACTTTAGGAGGTGAAAAATTGAAAAGCAATCTTTTCGTTTTTTGCCTCGTTGAAAACTGGGTCAGTTATGCAAATTCGTAGAAAAGTTTGTAGGACTGTTTAATCATAAGGAGGATGCCAACGAGTAAAAGTTTATCATCACGCAAACACGATTTTTCGAGAATTGGCGCAGAATGCAAAAAGACAATTTTTTTGTATTTAGATTTTTGCCATCATTTTTTCAAACTTTTTATCCTGTACATTGCTATAAATTTCGATCAATAACCATAGTCATTTCTTATATATTTTGACTCACTGAACTCGAATCTGGCCTCAGAATTAATCTATTGCAAGAATTTAAAAATATATTAAATGACAACCTTAAGGACAAATTTGAAGTCCTCTAATATTTAACAAAAATCATTCAACCAAAAATCCCTTTCTCATAACAAGTTGATTACGAGCCAATCAGACAGTTATGAATTGTAATAGTAAAGGGAATTGATATTGTTTGATAAGTAGTATGTATAGAAAAAGAAGATAATCCCTTTACGTAGGGAATGCTGTGTTATGCCTACGAAAATGTGAACAAGACCATGCCAGATACACTTTTGTAGATTAATCAATTACGGTCTCATTCCCTTCATTCCTGATGTCGTTACAGCTTGAGGCTTAGGGTGGCTTAATATATATATATATATTTTCTCCGTTATGAACTACTAATAAGCTTCATAATTTTGTTCTGTCAATATCTTGAGTTATCATAGTTTCGTATATTATTCAAATAATAAACGTTAACAAAGGAGTGTATCAATAAAATAAGAGAACAATGATTTTCTATATAAACTGGATTTAATTGACACTCGATTCGCAGAGTAGAGATAAAGATATTTCCAAAATTCACCCTTGACACTTATTCAATCATCGTGATAACGCGAGAGCGCACGCGATGCAAAAGCCAAAAATCTTTCATCTCTCCGTCCTGGAGGGTCAATAATCGTCGAACCAGATATCCCAAGTGTCCATCTAACCTTGTCCTTACTGCATCTCGCATCGAACACCAGCCACTCATTGCTTTCGCATGGCAAGATCGGCTTGTAGATCAGGCGTCTCAGGAGGAGGCACATCATAGTACATATCTGAATAAAAAGGAGAAAAGGGACTCTCGGGTCACGCGGGATAGAATCTAGAAGAAGGGAGAAAAGGGCGCGTATAGATTGTTATGGCCTAAACAAATCTGGACGATTGTTTGCAGTGGCATCGTTTTACGCATGAGCCCGCGGCTTCTTTATATCTTCTCTCCTACCCTCCTTCTCTTCCTCTCTCTCTCTCGAATCAAGTCGATGCCACTTGAGCGTGCTGTGGAGTGCGAGCGGAGAGGGAGGATTTCTCTCTTTCTCTCTCTCTGTCGCCGACGGTCACCCTCTCTTCGGCGGATGCGCGCGCAAGGGGACTTTGATGTAACGCCGAACTTCACCTCGAGAACTTCAAGCCCCACCAGCCTCCCCCGGGTCATCATCGTCTCTTTATTTTTCTCCATTGTTTGTAAGCATGTGTGCGAGCGAACACGAGGACTTGGGAGGAACGCCTGTGTTTGCTCGAACGAAAATGTATCAACGATAACTAATTGATGATTTGCGCAGGTCGTGATCTGGGCTGGATAGCGCTGCGGTGAATCAATTTAGTTCTTATATTTTTCTGAAGCAGACTAAGTATCCCGTCTCAACAATTTCAGAATAGTTACTTGCTATAGTTATTATGACACGTTGTAAATTTATTATTAAACTATTAGTATTTATAATTAAAGAAAGATTATTTAATCGAAAGATTCATATTTCGAGTAGAAGACATTAATATAGATCCAACAGCACATGCGTGTCGTGCGAATCTTGTCATGTTTTCCGTTACACAAAAGAACTGAAAACTTGCATATAAGTGTGCGTATATGTTTGTGTGAACTGGAGGCAATATTTTAATCCGAGAGTCGATCCACTTGCTCACTCGCTCTCTCCCTTCCTCTCTCTCTCTCTCTCTCTCTCTTACTCGCGCGCGGGCGCTACCGACCCCGTCTATACCCCCGTCAAGTGTCCGTAAAGAAAGCGCAAACGTACGTACGTGCGTGCACGCCGGTTTTTCATCGACGCTGTTTACCTTATGAAGCACTACTGCACACGTTTGCCATTGTTTGAGAGCCGCCGGTATAAGGGAGACCAAGGCTTTTTTCCATTCTCTTTCTCTCTCTTAGGAGCACTCTTTGATTCCCTTTTGATTGTTACGACAACATTGTTGGACTTGTCGCTGCCTCGGTGATTCTGCGAGGAAATGTAAGCCGAGGTTTGGACGAATTTTCAATGTTGATGATAGCTCGAGTATGACTGGGGGTAATTTTGCTTTGAAAATTTTGTAAACAAGGATTTTTGGTAAAATATAGATTACAAGGAGTAAAACTATGATAATTGTAGAAGATTTTGTAAAATATAAAATAAAATGTTTCTACGTGATTTAGAGCTATGAACGCAATCTCATTCTGTAGACGCAAATATATTTATGTACATAGATATATTCATGGACAGGTGGCGTATGGCGAGCACATGAATACGTGGACATTGATCCACGAGATATGTTTTTCAGTGGTTGTTTGTTTAAAATCTCGTTATTTACACGTCAAACGTACCATTGTTCGATGTCAACATGAGCTTTTCCGTATCGGAAAACCTGACAGTTGTCACTCGTTTAGTAATTACCAATCCTTCCCTGTTTCGATGCGCGCACTGTACGCTCCTGCGCGCTGAAAAAAAAATTCAATCTACTCGATCGCCTTTCAAAATATTTTCTTTGAATAACGGCTGAGTTCAATAAGTTCAATAAATGCGGAAAAAAATGTATAATTGTTAAAAGATGAGCATTTCCGTCATGATTTTTGTTTAGTTGCAACAAAGTATAATAATTTGCAAATGAAACACACGGATATTATACCTTAAAATTGTATTTTTGACGTTAATAATGCTTACGGGATAGATGAAATTCAAAATAGTGACAATTTAAAAACTTTGGTCAAAAAGTACGATATAAAAGCTAAAATTTTTTTCGAATTTTCGTATTTTAGCTTGCATTTGATCGTCGTTATCATACATGACTGATGTAACTTCCAAACAGTTTTCCCATGTTTACAACTCAATAAAATAAAATTTTTAATCAAATCCTATTCTAATAAATTATTTACCAATTTTTTTTAATTTGAGGATTTTTTTCTAATTAAAACGTTCGAAAAAGTCTCTATACCCATGATTTTTAAAAACCACGTCAAATCCTAATTAGATGAGTAAGCAGTATAGAGTCGGGCGCGAGCTGCCATAACCTCTCCATATTCATGGACGAAGTAGCAAATCACATTTATATAGTCGGCACGTCGATAATGATCAAAGGATCGCTCTCTCTTTCCTCCCGCTACTTGAACGCCGAGCGGCGCGCAACTGCGCCTTTTTCTCGATATAACGAGGCGCTCCGCCATACGCCATTGTACACACAGCTTTGCATATTTTTTGCATTAAACAAACGTCGCGTCGATACGAGAGAGAAGGACGCCGATGTACATCACGGGAGGACAGTGTGGGAAGCGAGAGAGAGAGAGAGAGAGAGAGAGAGAGAGGCAGAGTCGAAGACGAGGCGAGATAAGAGGGATAAGGAGATCAATGAGCGCAAAAGGACAAATGGGAGCCGCGCAAATGGGATCGCAGTACCCTCCAGTGCTTACTTTCATTTGCATTCTTTTAAGTTCGCTTTTTTCTGCTGTTTTGTCGTTCTTCGCGAGTATTCTCTTTAGACGAGTTCTCCGATATATTATACGTTTTCCGTCTACTGCTTGTGTAAAATAAAGTAGACGATATAGATTGTTTATTGGTTGAAAATAATACAAGGTACATACAATGTGCACTTTGAAACAATGATTCAAAAGGAAAAAGGGAAAGCATTTAAAAAATGGGGTTTAATATTACAAGAATCAAAGGAATGTTTTTCTGTGATAATTTAAAACTGGCTGTTTTACCGACTTCTGGCGGCAATTCTTAGATTTCGATTACATTCGCCAATATATCTATCAGTTATATAAATTAAAATAATCACAAAGAATCATTGATTCGATAAAAAAAAAACAACGAATAAAATTCAACACGATATAAAATCTAGTGGCTGCAAGAACGGCGCGTAATAAATTTATCCACCTATAGGATCTTATGTCCTTTTTCTTGGTGCCTTACTATATACTTATATCGCAAACTTAGTCGGTCTCTTGCTCTTACCCCTCGACCTGCGCAGCCAAAGCAAACAGTCGGACGGCGAAAGGTCGAGTTGCTCTTTGTCGGAATGATACGAGTGAGAGTGAGAGAGAGAGAGAGAGAGAGAGAGAGAGAAAGCTTAGTATTTCCCGCAAGTCGTCGTCGTCGTCCACTGCTGTACGTCTACGTTTCTTTTTTTGCTTCTCTCGACTCACTCTTTCTCTGTCTCTCTCTCTGTCAGTCTGCGTGTCCGTCTGCGGCCTCGGCTATACGATGGAATTTACTCTTTCTGTGTGCATATATATATATACGTGCAGACTGTTGGATTATACGTACAGCAAAGCTGCGTCTGCTTTTGCCCCGCGCGTACCATCACGCAGATTGAAACAACCCTCGCTCCGCCCCCTCGCGAGTTCTGTCAGTGTGTGTGTGTGTATATGTACGTGTTTCGGCCTTTTTTGTTTATTATGCGCGCTTATCGCATCCGGGGGGGCTACTGTGAAAACTTTGCTTTTGCGCGCACGCATAACTGTTCTGACTTTCGCCTCTCTTTTTTTTTATTTCGTGGACTCGTTTTTCGTCGGTTTATCGCGATAACGTGTGGCAGTGCGCGATGGGCACATGTAATTAGTGTGAAAATCCACTGCGAAGCTTTAATTTTATCAATGATTCGAGCGCGTTTTATTTTGCGATGCGATGACGAACGCAATACCCGTGAAACAGGTAGTTAAAATAAAATAATCTTGATCGGTGCGCCGAGGAAGGAAACAACTTTTCAATGTAAAAAGAACGAAAAACATTTAATTTTTAAATATATAACTTTTAGTTTTTATAATTGTTTATAGCTCTCATATATCACTGCCTATAGAAGCAAAGTAAATCAATTGTTATTCATTCATTTAACAACAATTTTTATTCCACATTATGTCGTCGTGTTCTACTTAAAAAATCTCCATTCAAAATCTTTTTCTTTCCGCGTTGCAAAGCCAATTTAAAGGAGTGTTCATAAATCAAATAACTCCTTGAAGATCTTGTAGTGTTTACCATTTGCTATTTACCCTGCAGGAAAAATCTGAAGTCCTCCCTTTCTTATCCTTCCATTCGCGTTTAAGAATTGCTAGAGATATATACTTTAGGTCGAGTTACGAGGATATCTTCATCGAGATTCAGTCATGCGTTAAATCCAAGGCTTAGCGCTGATGAATATGACCTTATTGGTTTCGTGGAAGCTTATAAAATTCAATAAAATTTTATTTGAACATTAAATTAAATTGTTCTTTCATGTGTAAAATAGTAGCTCCATTATTTATGCATAAATTATACATTTTTTATTATTTAAATGACTTACAATGAGATCATTCAGACTTTTAATTTTATCAAATATTTCATTGTACATATTCAAGGCCAGAGATTAACTGGTTATATCTCTTAAAGATTATGAATTGTTCACTCGATGTATTTATCAATAGCGAAGTGTGATCTTTGTGTTAAATTTAAAAATATATTTGTAAATTCATCTTTTTATTATATGTATTATTGTAACAAATTTAACGATATTTCGAATTACTTAATAATAGTATAATGTAAAATTGAAAAATTATTTATTAAAAATATATTTTTCCAAATAATGTAGACAAAAGTATTGCAAAAAAGAACAGAAGTTACGCTACTGGCATCTACATCTTGATGCGAAACTACTGCTTTCTGCTTTACCAGCAAGCAGCCTAAAAACAACTTGCTTGCAAGTTATCATCTGTTGAACGCTACCCTAAGCTAGTAACAGCTCTTTATAGGAATCTGTTTTACCTACAAGGGATGAAATGCCTAGTAATATTTCCGTCTACCTTCACTTGGTAGAAGTTATCTATGATACATAAAATAGATTATTCTCGGCTAGGAATATTTTTTCAGATATTGTTGCATTTATATCAGCTGTAATGAACACAATCATATATGTTTATCTTAATATTTTTAAGACTTGTAATTAAAAAACAGATAATCAGTTCAACGCAATCAAATACATAATGAGTACAAAAATATATTTTACGATAAGTACACTTTACGTGATGCACGTAACGAAGAATTTCATTATTAATTGATAATTTATAACTGACTGCAGAATTTATTAGAGAGGTAATATGATTATCTATTTCCGTAAATCACATCGCAGTCACTTAAGGTTATATTTTTTCAGAACTGATTAATCGATTGCATATCGAGCGACTTTGATTTCCTTTTCAGATATACATATATTGTTTAGATATTTTATTCAGATTAATAATTTCATGCTAATTAACACATAGCTTATGAATTTATTGCAGAGGCTAATCTGATTCTACTGCGTGATTTGCAATTATTTAAATTTAGTTATGGAAAAAAACTACCGGTCTTATTACTAATAACACTTTACAATAACTAGGTTTGAAAATAAGTTAATCATATAAATAATTATTGTAAAAAAGTAGTTTTCTACTTCTTAATATTCTGATAATACAAAAACTTGTTAATTTTGAAGGAAATAATGATTTGATATCGTTAACAAAACTATCGACATGATAAAATGTCTGAATGCATGCTCGTACAGAATATGGAGCTTATAGATGGGTCACGTGTAATACACAGTAATAATGGTACCTATTGGATAGTCACGTAATGTAGAAATATCGATGATAATCAAGTTTAAGAGTACAATAATAGTTATGAGCATTGCAACAGTTAAGAGAATAGTAATATTACGTATAATTATTTTTTTATAATAAATCTACTATAGTTATACTCATTAAAAGTTTATTTATCTGATTAAGCGTAACGAAGCTTTTTTAATTACAATCAATATAAAATATAAAATTAACCTACTTCTTTGGTCGATATCTTTTCTCTGCAATGTATTCGATCGATCGAAGTATTTAAAAGCTCAAGCTGTATTTAGCGGCAATCGAGGAAGTTCGATTGAAAGATAAAGTATCATATATTTATTATACAAGTCAGACGAGAAGTTAGACTAATTATTTCCTTATTGTTTAGTTATGTTTATTAAAATCACAATATTATCTACTCATTACTCTAACTCTTTTGATTCAAAGACTAGTTTATCTAATTAATGCAATGCTCAGTCCGTTACGCTTACTATACATCTATTATTATTACATGATGCTCTGCATTTCATCTACTACAGCATTAAATAAGAAAAAATCCGTTGTTTATATAAAAAGTTCACGTAGAGGAAATCATACGAATTTCGCAAGAAGATTTTCTGCAATGCATATACCGGGTATTTCCCGCAAGTAGAATAATAAGTACCCACTACTTCCTCCATACATGTTTCATGCGTAAGCAGTCTTGTAATAGAATTTTCCTTATTTACAATTAAAAGACTTATCCTCTTCCATACGTAACTGCATATTCATCATTGCGCGCGACGCATTATATACATACCAGTTTCCTCGGAAATATCATCATCAGAAGTACGCTGCCGCGGCCTCGTCTCGCTGTACCATTATACACTAATCTCGTGGAAAGAGTCTGCCGGCGAGAAAAGCGTAGGAAATAAAACGTGATATACGGGAATCCCCGCGCTAACCGATGGACAATTTCTCACTTGGCTCTAATATCGCCCCGCGGAGCCGCTTTTCAAGACCTATATCCTGTGTCCCCGAAAGCCCTTGAAGTATATCTCGTCGCTTATCCCCGCGCGAAGAAGAAGAAGAGAATCGCGTATAGACACAAGTGAGTGTGCAGCAATTGAAGAAAACAAAGTGCAAGGATTTCCCTACGCGGAATCTATATAGGCGAACTTCCGCGAGCGATAAGTGATTAGCCATGTTACAGCTCCGCTGTATATAAAGAATATCTCTTTTGCAATGCGCGTATCGGAAATCAGGAGCGAAATCTCCAGCGGATACGTACGTGCAGACGGACAGGTATGGCAGATTACACCCGGGGACAGAGACAGAGACAGAGAGAGAGAGTGGTAATATCGTAAATGCAGAGGCATTTTACACCGAAAGCCTGTTATCGGCTACTGTTTCTATCTATATAATATCTCCCTCTCTCTCTCATTTTATTTCGTACTTCTTCGGATCGATCGAGGGAGGAGTAGGAGGAGGAGGAGGTCGCGCGGCGGACTCTTTCGCTCGCACTCGCAGCCGCCAAGATTTCGTATATACGCCCGAGAGAACGTGCGAATTGCGCGCTTGAAAGTGTACGAGTCTCTCTCGGCGTGCGCGCATCGTGTATAGGTGCGTTGTATATACGGCTTCGATTACCAAATCAATTTCTCCTTTTCGCCAGCGAGAGAGAGAGAGAGAGACGCGCTCGCGTCCCGCTAGAGATGGCTTTTAATTAAATAAAGTTCTTCTTGGCTTCTTCTTCTTCCTCTGCCACTGCTACTGCTGCTGCTGCTGCTGCTGTGACTGCCTCTGACTCTCCTGCGCTTCCGTTTCGTCCTCTATATATCTATATTAAGGCTCTCGTTCTACAAATTACATTTGCAGCTGTGAGTTTCTTTTTGTGACATTTTTTTGTTCTCTCTCTCTCTCTCTCTCTCATCTGCCGCGGGCATCCGCCAATCGCTTTGCGACTTTAGGTTTCGATGCCGCGCTTATTATATTTTTGTGATCAGTGATTGTATATTATAGGAATACGCTCGTGCGCGATTTTACTGTGGAGTGCGATTTAAGAAAGTTGAGAAGTGATGAGATGGTTTCGAGTGTTGTCAGCGATTGACATGTTATTCTGAAAGAAAAATCGGAGAGTTCCAGTTTGATATTAATTTTTATTACGTAAACGTTATTAAGAAATCAGCGAGCAGCTTATTCATTTTTCAATCGTGACTCTCGAAAATATTGAATGGCTTTTATAGATTTTTCTCGAGGTCCAAATATAACAGTCCCTATGCGTTGCGGCCGTATACTCCTCTTTTTTTTTAATAAAAGACAATTCATCAGTTTCCCAATAAATCCTTCAGTTAATATTTAGCCGTTGCGCGTTTCGTTATTTCGAGCCCATCTTGCATCCCCGAGTAATTTGTGACGTTTCAATCTGCTGAAATATTTAGTATTTATCCAGCTATCGGCTTTCGATATTTATTAAATTTTCGTTTATATACAAAAAAAACACGTAAGCATCGCTACATAACTTACGACCGATACTCATTCATTTCGCCGTTGCGGCGTAAAACTTTTCGAGCCATAAATTTTATTTTTAGCATTTCATTTTTCGCGCGCGCGGCATCGATAAACACGCCTACGCACAAATGTCTAACGTGTTTTATTTCGTTTCGTGGTACAGGTAAAAGAGAAAAAGGTTGCACGGATTTGTTTGATTCGCGATATATACAAAGAGAATATGTTACTGGTAAAATTCAATTTTTTTAATGCAGGTACCTATACGCGTCGAGGTGGCTTCATATCGTTGATTAAGATAATTGAACACGATTGGAAATATATTTGATGGGAAATCTCTTTTTAAATGACCCAAGTCTAAATTCAATACCATTTGATTGCGTTCGGTATTGCTTTATTGAATCCTGTTTACGCAATCATTGATTTTCTTTAGCTGATGTAAACATCCCTTGAAATAATTCTAAATTAAAATTGAAACGTAATTAAAACATGAAATCAGAATGCAGAACACCATATGTTATGTTTGGCTTGATTGCCGTGTATCTTCTGGAACAGCTATAAAGTGTTTAACTATTATTTACAAACGTTGACCTCATTTTGTAAATTCAGAATACAAAGGAAAATCGATATGTGCTTAATGAGCGTACGGGTTTTTTAACTTTAGATTTTATTAATAACCACACAGGGAGTGAAACGTTAACCAAAAATATTGGTTAAAGAAGATTGTTTATAATAAGTCTAGCTAATATTAGATTACAAATTGTATAATACACACAAATACGCAGAGTATAATTTTTGTTGCCGATATCTGCAATTTTTAACATAGCTTACTGAATATTAATTTATTATTCTAGACGGAATCAAAGAAAGTAAATATCAATTGCGATACTATTTCTTCGGTTCAATGATCATCATTTCAAATTCGGTTTTGACTAGAAAATATATATTTAAATATTCTATTAAATAATTAATTAGTGACCGTAGCTCATAGAGGAATATTCATATTAATCATACAATTGTTCGAATTATGCAATGAATTGAAATTGAACAATATGATTTGAAATTATAAGTAATCAAATTTTCCCGTATTCTAAAAGTTCTATAAATGAAACTATTCCGGGAGTACATTTTTGTTCTTTGATCAAGGATCGTAATCCGACCAAGTTTCAAAATTCAAAATATTAAAAAAACCAGTTAAAAAATAAGAGATTCATTTTTATTCAAGCCCCACACACACACGATATTTACACAATTTTCCATACCTTCCTCGAGATATCCCTTTTGCATAAGTTTCTAATTTCCTGGCAAAGCGTCGCAACGACACTCTTGACCCGCAGCGATGCAATTTTCATCCTCGTTATACGCATAAGAACGCAAAGCTCTCCACGCGATCCCGTCGCTCGTCGGAAAAACCAAACATAAATCCAGCATTAATTCATTCTCTATATAGAGTCGAATTGGGTCGGAGTATCAAGTGGGTCAGCTGGGGGAAGGTCCGAAATTCTCGCCTCTGAATAGGAAGGGACTTGGGCATTCCTCGCTCGCTGCACGTACCTATCCCCGAAAACTCGCTCGCGCTCTCGCAATCAGCCTCACATTCTAATCCGAAAATTTGTGTTCCAGCATCCCGCGCAAGCAGTCAATTATTAATGGGAAGCGGCGCTTGAGCTAGAGCGTGAGAGAGAGGTAGATAGGAACGTCGTAGTCAAGATGAAGGACAGCGTGAAAGAGTCGAACGTCGTGGCGGGAGCGGTCGAGTCCTTGGAACACTGCACCGAGAGCAAGTCCGAGTCTGAGGGCTGCAGCTGTTGGGCCGCCATCCTAATGCTATTCAATACAATCAATCACGTACTGGTGTTGCTCGTGACCGGCTACCTCGTTTACTTATCCTGCGGTGACTTGAGCGAGACTACGAATCTCCACGTACTCCTGTGTACGATCGGGGTAAGTAAACTGTGCACAGCGCAGTATCGGCTTCATCTCACAACTATCCGCGACCTCTCTCATCCCTTCTCTCTCACCCCCTTCTCACCAGCTCGTCCCTCTTCCCTTTCTCTCTCTCTCTCTCTCTCTCTCTCTCTCTCTCTCTCTCTCTCTCTCTCTCTCATCCTCCTCCCTTTAGACGACAAATATTTGACCGTAGGGTTGCGCTTGATTTCGTGTGCCGCCGCCGCCGCTGCTGCGGAGAAACTTCCCACGTAACTCCTGGACGGCAATCCTTGTGGATTTAGAGACCCTACCTCCGTCTACCCCTTCCTATAAATCTTCCTCGTTCCGACAAAATTAGCGCGATTCTTTCTTGTCGATCCAGGCGACGCTTAACAAATGGCTGATTTCAGTCCACGACAAGCCATTTTCACTCTATAGTTAGTCGTTAGAGCTATTTTTTAAGACGACGCTCTTCCGAGGGGGGGGAAAAAACACGCAACCCAAAGTGATTTTGTAAAGTTAATCTATGACGACGTAAATCAAGCGTGGCTACTTCATCCGTCTATGCTATCGCTGTTTGCGTTCCGCATGACAAATATTTGACTAAAGGGTCAAGCTTCATCTCGTCGATGGAGTCGAGCGGGGATATATACACGGGCTCGCCGCTACCAAACTTTCTTGTATGCTCGGGATTCCTGCGGATTGAAAGCGATGGACGGTACGTTCATCTGGTGATACGCTATACGAAGGGAATCTCTTAAATTTTATTAATCTGACTGGAACTGTGGCAAATTTTGATGAATTCGCGGAGCTTGAGAATATTCCCGATACGATTAGGGAAATTTTTGTTCCGATCCGACAAATTCCAATGCAATACGTAGATATAGCTTTTTAAATTTTGTATATTTCATAATAATTATTGATAAATGAATATTTTATAGTGTTATTTTATTGGCATTTAACCTCATCGAAATTTTATATCATTTGACTGGATATGTTAACGAATATGGCGCATATTTATTGTATATTTTTAGGAATGAATAAACAATTTGTTATTGTTAGTCTTACCTGAGTTGTTGTTTGGCTATAATAAGAGAGTTTGCAAGGATTATATCAATATTTGCTGAACAATGATGTATGAAACTCATTTGGTTTACTGACTAATCAATTATTTATAACGAATAATAATCTCGTAATAATAATTTCGCTCTGAAAGTGTAATATTTTGATATTTCAGTTTCTCCTACATATGCAGTCAATAGCTGTTAACGTGCATGTGGGTTAAGTGGAACGAACAGAAATTACCGCAAGTTTTAAATACTTTTTCTAAGTAGAATTCAAAACTGCATGAATGCGCGATACGACATTATTTTTTTTTAAAGTTGCAACGTTCTTATTAAAAATGCTTTTAAGTTAACTCCGCGGAAACGTTAAATTTTTCACTCATTAATTTTCTTGCAGACGATACGTAAATGTATCCTGATTAAAGTGAGATAACCAAGAAATCTTTAAAAACTGAAATCCATCAACGTCTGAAAACATTTCTTCCTAGATTGAAATCATCCAAAAATGCGTCTACTCTCGTCTAGACAGTAAGTGCACGGGGCGTCGGATTTCCAGACGAAACAAAGAACGCACACATGCATGTATACAGTGAAAGCACGTGCTTTCATATCGCAAGTTTCTCGCAAGTTGGACGGCAGGGATGTTGCCGGCATCACATCTGCTTAGCGAAAATATAGTCGAGAGAGGGCCGGCCCCGATTGCTATGGACAGTCAGCGAGACAGCGTTAAACTTTTCCCTTCTCCCTTGCACTCGCGGTGTAACCACATCTCTCTCGCTCTCCCTCGAACCCGCATTTTCGCCGGGAGCGCGCGCCTGCACTCCGATTCTAGCCAACTGTATACTGCACACGGGAAATTCGCTCCATTCTGCTCGGATGTGCGGCGAGAAACTGCTCTACCTAGGCTTTTCTCGTTCGCTGCATAAACAAATGCGATCTACTCTACGAGATGCTTGATTACAGCTCTAGTCCGCGTTGAATTTTAATGTCTCTTGCTCCGGCAACTATTCGCCGACAAATATAATTATACATGGAGGGTCGCGTTGCTGTAAATTAAACTCGGCGGAAATCACGCCGGTCGTTTTCGAAGACTGACCTGCAGCGCTATACCCTTCGTTATACGCTTCTAATTAATTCGAAGCGCGTACTTTGTGACTGGCGAAGCTTGTTGTCTGTGGGATTCGGTATCGAAATCCACGCACGATATAATAAATATAGTATCTACAATTTTGCAAGCTCTACCTATCGGTAATTACGCCCCTGCGTCCCGACGTTAGCGGGCACGAGCTTCGCGCGTCACAACAATATCGCTCCGACTTACTCAGTTGCAGAGCACATACGGGTTCTCAACCCTTTTCAATCAATGGGGCGTATTAGGATCCCTGTAGGGTAGAAATAAAGGTACTCGGATTTAACATTAAAAAAACCAAACTCGACAAATATATTCTAGTGTATTTCTGAGGGTACAATGGGCGACGTGCTGGCGCACGTAGGTTTCGCGTGCTCCACGCGCTCTCGTGCAGAGCTCCTCACGTGGTATCTTTTTAATTACATGCGGTTTTCCGCGATAAATATAATCTGACGGCGCTCGTTAATTCGCGCAAGGAATCGTCCGTCTGTCTGCGCTTCATCTGGTCGCGCTTCTGTCGCGCGAAAGTACAGAAGGAAGGATGATCAAACAGTTCAATATTTCAATATAGCCCGTTTCGGGTTTCCCTTTTGGGCCGTCGGATCGACCATTAATTTCTCGTCTCCGTCGCGAGAAAGACCGAGTGGGAGAGAGAGAGAGAGAGGAAAAATATGGCGCACGTGGCCTCCAATATAAGCGCACTTACGTTTAGCAGCGCTACGCAATATCTTCGGTTGGCGTGGCTCAGCCTCGTCGTTGGAGTCGGGTGGCCGGATGATCTTGGAGGCGCGCACAATCCTGTGGGTTGGCTTCTAAACGGCGTCTTTCTCTCTCCC
>UELV01101285.1:0-12147 GCA_900490015.1 Megastigmus stigmatizans
TATATATATATATTACGAAATTATTTTCTTTTTTCTAATTATTATATATATTTTTTTGCTTTTATAACTTTAAAGAATAATAATTAGCTAGATAACATTAGCTTTTTCCAAGTAAAATTTACGTTTCGTAATATATATATATATATATATTACGAAACGTAAATTTTAAGTTTATATATATTTATATAATGTTTCGTAATATACATATATATATTACGAAACATTATTCAACGTTATACGTACGAATACTTAAAATTTTATATATATATATATGTATATATATATAAAATTTTAAGTATAACATATATATTATACTGCAATTATTATACGATTAATTTATATAATTAATTTTTGATGATTACATTATATAATTAATTTTTTTACATTAATACTAACTAAAGTTCTAATTTCATGAAGGGTAAAAATTTCAAATTTCAAGGTTAGTCTGATATGCTAGGTGTATAAATAAATGTAGACACAATGTTTAATCTTGAATTAGGTACTCATCGATTTATTTTAATGAAAAAAGGCGATAATATTGAATAATAATGAAATGACAGATTTACAAACTACATAAAGCTACATTGAATGTACACTTTTCAAACATTTGTACAATGAGGAAGATATTTCCGTAGTGTTTTATTACATTTCTCAGTTTGCAACATTTCGATGTATTACAAATGTTAACAAAGTTTATCACAACTGTTATCAACGCGTTTTTAAAAAAAGATTCGGATGACTATTATAACTTAGGTGTAAGCATCAACGGCTGTTTAACAGTGTCCAGAGGTCGTTCGTCTGCGTGTACAATGTTAAAACAGTTATGGCAAAGTAGATTTAACTTACATTCAGGCTTAATGCAGATTCACTCATTCGCATTCAATACATACTCTTTGAATCGTCGCTCATTCATTCACTACTGAAAGCTATAACGTTTTGACAATACGCTCTCTTTGCAACATCGGACCACAACGGCTATAATTTCAAATGACAAAATACAAATTTCATTGAACGAGACTAAACTAATTTGTTGAGCTACTATAATAAATTAAAAACACCGTTGCCCCAATCTCTCACCCATTTAAACAACGAACGATCGCATATTAATCAAGTTATAAAAAAAAAAAAAAAAACGTCGAGGATAGAGAAAAAAGAAGAATGATGGTTTAAACGCTCTTGATAACAGCCGGGGCTGCGGTGTGCTGGATGGGAATGATCTTCTCGCCGGGCGCGGGCAGTGCCAGGGTCGGTGCAGTGATGGTGAGGACACCGTCCGACGAGAGGCTCGATTGTACATTGCCGACATCTAGACCCTCCGGCAACACGTAGCGGCGCACAAACTGCCTCGAGATGTAGCCGTGCTCGTCCTTCTTCTCCTCGTGCTTCGCCTCGACTATGACGGTATTGTCGACCGTTTTGACGGTAATCTCGTTCGGGGCAAACTGCTGCACGTCGATGATCACCTGGAACTTGTCCTTGTCTTGGGAGACTTTGGACGTGCCGCTCGTCTGCTCGAGGAGATTGCGCCACGGGCGGAAGTAGCTGCGGCAGGTTGGCAACGATAGGGTCTGGAGGAGGTCGTTACGGGTCAGACCCATGCCGAAGTGTTGGTCCATTAGACGGGAGGGACGGTCGAAGTCGTCCCACCAGTCGCGGAACATCGTTGGGATGAGTGCCATTTTGATGAGTTTAAGCTTGGAAGGTTTCGAAGTAAACTGGAAAAAATAAAAACACCAAAGCCAAAAATAAATATTCTGAAAATCAAATTACTCAAAAATTAGAAAATTTTTTTGATTTGATGAAAAACAAAATGTATATATAGTGTCTAGTGGCTGCAATGATTGATGTTAAAAATATGAAACGAGCATTTAAGTGCGCGTTGAATAAACAAACTAACGTTGGATAGTCGTTCGCGAATTACTTGAAATAATTTAATATAAAGTGCAGGACCACTGAATAATTGATCAAATTTACAATTGTATCTCGTAAGCTGCTCCAAACTAAAAATAATATTCAAAAGGAAGAATTTAAAACGTTTATTACAAACATAGTTTGATTTTAATTGAAAGAAAATCCATTGTCTACGGAACGTTTTAAATAACACTGAAGCAAAAAATATCGTTTAAACTATTCGATTGACAACGATCAACAGACACTGCAGCAAAACCGAGAGATAACGCATATTACGTTCGAACAACGTTGTCGAAACTTTTCACAACTCGATATCAAACAAAAGTTCGAAAAAGCCCATCTTTCGTACAAACATTAAATTAAACAAAAGAGTACATATAAAAAAAAAAAGTTAACGGCCACCAAAATTCGAATCGTCGATATAACTTTCACGTCAGCTAATAAAAACTGCAACAAAATCCCGTGTCCCGTGTGCACAACAACAACCGAATCCAATCCAGCGTCTATTTGTTCACAACGAGTGAATAAAAATAAAAGCGTTTAAACAAAAGAATTAAGCGTAAAAAAAAAAGCACAAACTCACTTGCTATATCGTACTCGTGTCTCGATTCTTAACTGACTGACTGAAACTGCGCGCCGGCGCCGGTTATATACCTTCGAGGGACTCGCCCCACCTTCTTCACCGCCGGCTTCGAGACACTTCTATTTAGCTTCGAGGGACCAGCCGCGTCAAACGCACTGCGTGCGTTTATTCCTACCCTCCCGAATCATCTCCGCTATTCTTCTTCTTCTTTTTCTGCGCACATTTTGCACGTACTGCGTATGCGAAGAGAGATATTTTTTCGGCTTAGCAACACGAACTTCCATGCGGCTCGTTTTTTTTCCTTGTATTGTAGTGAACGAAGTTGAGAATGACAAAAGCCGGTTCTTTGCTGCTCTGGTTACGTTAAAAGTGGATATGTGTGCGTAGTAACTACGCAGTTGATGTGCCGGTATCTACCCTAGTTTGTTTTCATTAGGACTAGGCGTTTCTCGAATAATTCACGGGCACGATCGTGTTTAAAAGGTTTGATGGGAGAATAAAGTTGTTTTAAATTGAATAAATGCTAATGGGAATATAAGTGCACGGCGAGTTTTGCACGTAAAAAGTAAATATTTTGGCAGCTTTAGACCAATGAAATATGATGTAGATGTGATAGTACATTCATTCATTAAACTAGACTCAATTTAAATTAAGCTTTCTATTTCTCATTTATTACTGAAATTCGCTATTTGATACACTTAATTAATATAAAATGTTTCTAATTTTAAAAGCACAGTCTTAATTTATAATAAAATTGTATTTTAAATTTATACATTTGTCATAGTTTATAACCTAGATATTGGAGCTTAAATTAAAAAATGACTAAGTTTCAATAATTGTTGTTGGCACAATTAAAAATTTTAAATATAAACTTTAAATACCTAATACCATTTTTTTATCCATTTCTGCGTATCCAATATATTTTCACATTTGATTTTTCATTCTACAAGAAAAGCGATACCAATTCGAAAAACAACTTTTTACAATGCAACATAGTTTATTTATACAAGAATAACTAAAATTCCAAGTACCCGTGTTTACATAACAACGGATTTTCTGAATGTTCGAATTTTCGTCAAAGCCAAGTTTAATTAAAAAAGAGAGAAAGAAAAATAGCATCAAACAGTATATATCCATCGGCATAGCATTATGAGAGAATATTGCAAGCCGCATTGGAGGCGATGAATCAGAGCCGCCAAATTTGGAAAATCAAGTAAGCCAGACAGGCACACGAGAGAGGCAGGCCGGATAACGCGCGCGAGCTTCGTAAGCATCATCGCGGCCGCACTGCCGGCTTTGAAACACAATAAAACCGCGCGCGAAAAACCGCCAGAAATCGCAAGGTCATGGCGCTACAAGAGCGGACGCATATTTACGAGGTACGGCCCGAGAGATACGCGATCGTTCTGGTTTGTTTTTTTTTCGTCGACGGGCCGATGACGTGACGTTTATCAACGTTTCTATTTCTGTTTTCGACCCTTTTCGTACAGTTTATGTCTCGTAGCAGAAACATTGCATTTTTTATGTACAGTGAATAATGGTTTCAGCGATTGTCTTAATTGTATTATTTTTACTTAATAATTGACAATGTTACGTATTACTACGTTATGAGTACATTAATCGATCCAGTTAACGATGTTGTACAAGTCACTATTTTCGCGCGTATAATGAAATGGTCCTTCGTTTGATGAAAGATAATGATACTTTTTTTCAAATTAAGGGTGTATTTCGTATTGCTTGCGTATATGTTGTACGTAATTTATACGTTTACTGTCATAATGTAGTTTACTGTATTATTCCCGTGGAAAATTCTACGACTTTCTTGAACATAATATAAAAACAGCTATAATATACTATATTGTTGTGATTGAATGATTTCAAAAATCATATAAGTATTATTTATTATAGAATTTGAACTCGTTATCATATGGCATTAGCGAACCCTATCACATTATTTAACTGTTATGAATAATCTGATGATTTAAAGAGATTAAAAATTCATCTGGATGTGTAGACAGAAACAATATAGATATACACTTTATGTATAAGGGAGCTATGCCAAGTTTCAAACGGATTGCTCCAATTTTATGTAAATTATCGCTAGAAAAATAAAGCGCTTCTAATCGAAAACAGTTTCATACTTCATATGTACCCCTTCATTCATTGAAGTGAATTTCACCTTCTCAATTATCTAAAATCTTAACATTCTCAACGAGGAAAAAAAGTAAAAAAAATAAATTGCAGTAAACATCAGATAAAAAGTCAGTTCAGCACCGAATCGATAATTTGAAGATAAAAGTTACGGACTGGCTCGAGAACTGGTTACTTCTTTCATTCATTTTTTCGTGTATAATAGCACAGTGCAGAGAATTCAAATTGTCCAGGGCATAACAATGATTTAGATTCCCGTATATATCAAACTTTGGAAAACTTCGAGAAACGAACGGCAAGTTTATCGAACTACCTCGAAGACTCTCCCGCATTCGTAAAGTCCACTCGATACTTACTTCTCATCGGAGTTTACGCTCTCGTGTGTATCAATCAATTGATTACTCCACACCCTCTTTTCCTCTTACGCTCTATACTTATACTTTTTTTCCTCCCACTTTTTACGGAGAAGCAAAAAGAAAGCGGAGAATTTTAAAGTTTAATATTTAAATATAGCACATTATCTGTTGCACTTTGAGCTTCGTGGATAAAAATAATTCGTGTAGTGTAAGAGATCCGTATGCAAAACCTACAATCCGGCTCCGATCTTGTAGTTTTAGTATATATACGTGCATACGAAAATAGAGGTGCTCATCGGAATGCAAAAAAAAGAGCGCGTTTTGCGTTGGGACTGGAACCGGTTTTTAAATTTCAAATTCGTTCGAGCGGTGCCATCTTGTGGCGATTAGTCGAAATTCAAAGTGCGCAAAACTGAGTGTTTTGGTATTATCGACTGATACTATAACAGTATAGTGCATTTTTGGCTGTAATAGTCGTAAAAAGGCATCTAAACCGTTTCATGTTATATGCAAAATTATTTCCCAATCCCTCTAAAATCCTTGGTGTGTTCGAATTTAGTTACAGATCTCTACATCTTATTTTTCATTATAATAAATCAATTTTCAAGTTTCTGAGCTTGTCGTAGCAGAGGTATAAGTTCTGTGATACAAGGATCGTGTATCTGCACGAAAAACTCAAAACACTTAAATATTCAACCAATGAAATGAAAAATGGCTTATTGACGGTAAGTATGCGCTCTAGGATATACAGTACGGACTCCCCTTAGTGAATCTTTTATGCATTTTAATTGAGAATGAAAGTCGGTCCAATTGATTTAAATAATGTTTACTTAATTAAATAAAAATACTATTGATCAGAGAATAAAAATTTGTACCTTAGTGATTTTGAAGGAATCGCATTCCAAATTCGTGAGAATCAAATCTGAATGCAAAAGAGTAAAATTAAACTTGAATAAAGGTGCGAACCACATTAATTTAATAGAGCCCAATTTAATAGAGGAGTGCGAGATCGAGTTTGGAATTAGGTTGGTTGAATTAAATTCCAATTAAAATTTTTAATTTTCTTGTAAAATGACGTTCTGTTTTAAGTAGGTTGGTAAATTCAAATAAACATTTTACAATCCCTTCGTAGGATTACTTTTTAACTCCAACAATTTTAGAGTCATAGTTTACGATAACAACATGCCACTAACTAAAAATAGGTAACTAAAAATAGGTAGCCAAAAGTCAACAAAAGTCATTTGAACGTAAACTAATTTTAAAAAAGAAGACGAATATTATATTTATAGCTTAATTGCATTTCATCACTCTTTAATAATTGCAACGTCGCCGAATCATAAATTTACAATAATTTAGTTAGCAGTATTAAAAAATTGATGAAAATAATAGAATAGATTATATCGTTATACGCTTTAAGGTAATATACTTCTTTAGGATGATTTAGATGGTAGAACATGAATTGAGCTTTTCTTATTAAACGATCCAAGAGATGATCCTTGCACATAAATCTTTGAATATTCATGTAATAAAAATAATTTATCTTAAGGGGAGGTCGGAGCATCCCCCCTCCTCAATAGTTGGTAGTTCCAATTTTAAAAAAAAAAACGATAAGTCAAATAAGTTTTATCTTGCCCAGAATGATTAATTATATCCAGCACTATGGCACTTAACTCTGGATATTAATGAAAATTATAAATAAAAAAAGATATCCCCGAATCAGAAAACACGCTTTTAGCTCCGACCTCCCCTTAAGCTATTAATTTGAATTGCAATAAATTTTATGATGCATATAGTTATACAGAAAAAGTTCGAAAAGTAGTTTACAGACTTACAAAATGAAATACCTTGTTTTTATGCCAAATTTGATTTTAACGATTATTTGAACAGTGAAAAATCTAGTAATAGTCATTCCCAACAATACATCGACATTTTAACTAAAAATATGAATAAATTCAACTCTTTACTTTAATTGAAACGTTCTATGGATTCACGTCATCCCCTTACCCAACATGCTACATAACTGTAATGAGAATTACGCTTACGCAACGTCCGCAACAAAGCTCCTAATTAAAATGAATTTCCGATTCATTAATCAACCTAACTCGTTTACATAACGAACCCGATTCTATCATTTGCATTCACGTTCACCTTCCCCCTTTCACAAAATCAATTGCCAACCCGCGCGACAAAAAGATCTCACACAATAAAACCCTTTTAATTAAGCACAAGCGCGCAAGCAAAACAATTTCCGCGCAAAATTAATTAATAATTCAATTAATGCGCGACAATGAAGCCCATTATGTTTATAAGCAGGCGTAACATTCCATATACCTATACGTGCAGTGTATTATAGCGCAAAAACGTCAGCGCGTGTAAATTAAACGATCCCCGAATCCACTACATCACCTGGAAATCTACCTCGAGAGAACGAGGCTCTTATACATGCACCCCCACACACACACATGCACACAGTTTCTTCAGTCTCTCTCATTCTCATTCACCGCGAGAGTCTCTCTGGGATCGATATAACGGCTGTATGATATACATAACGGAAACGATCCATATATAAATAATGTGCATAAAGAGGATCGAGCGAA
Source organism: Megastigmus stigmatizans (assembly GCA_900490015.1). Taxonomy (NCBI): domain Eukaryota; kingdom Metazoa; phylum Arthropoda; class Insecta; order Hymenoptera; family Megastigmidae; genus Megastigmus; species Megastigmus stigmatizans. The sequence continues at coordinate 7,599 of UELV01101285.1, forward strand.
TAATGTCAAGGTCTTTATAGAAAGCCCGCCTTGCTCGAACAGCTGACACCCCCATCGTCGTCGTGTCGTCGTAAACCGCGATCGTGTTCTGAAAATGAAATTTTCCCACCGGTGCACTACACACTCTTTCCTATCCTACACACACACAAATATATATATATATGTATATCTATATGACTACATCTTTCGATGACGTAGGCGGCAGCTTCGGCATGCCGAGGGTTCAAGGGGGTCGCGCTCTCTATACCGTGAGAGAGAGAGAGAGAGAGAGAGAGAGAGAGAGAGAGAGAGAGAGCAGCTGTTTCGCAACACATAAAGCTCGCGTGACTCGACCTCCCCCTCCTACATACACAGGTATACATATCCGTATTCTACAACCATACCATTGCTGTATAGGCCGGCGTTGATCTACGCGGTGGCTGAGCAGTGTGCTATGCAGATCTGGGGCTGCGTGGAACGAGTTCGATTTTATATATATACACACACACCAGCCCCAGAGTTCTCGTTTTCCTCCGCCGCGAGAGTTTTGCGAAAATGCTCGGGATATAGGCTAAACTTTTCCCCCTTTTTCATAGCAGTGCCGGGGAGAAAGCGTATAGTTTCTCGGCGCACCGAGATGAGAGGCTCGATTTTTTTTCTGCCTTCTCTCTCTCTCTCTCTATTTGCCCGGGCTTTATATGATTGTGCCTGTGAGTTTTTGCGAATGGCTCGACTGCGCCCTGGGACTTTCACCGAGATACGAAGGCTTTGACGATCTATACCAATTTTAATGAAATCTAGATAGGACACGGTATTTCGGGACCCAACAAATGGGAATAGATATAAAAAGTCTTATAGTTGAAAATACTTATCAGTTCAGCCTTCATACGTTTATTCCACTGTTCAATTTATAAAGTTAAGCTATAGTTTAATGATAAGGAACGATTGTAAAAGCTCATAAATCAGTATTCCGATTCACCTACTTTGTAAGTAAACAGCTGGAAAGCATGGAAAAATACGAGGTGCACCGAGATGATTCTGGCACAAATTAACCGTGGACTAGCTTTGTAAGCAAAAAGTTCACCCCTTGACACGCCAGTTCCGTTTCATACAGAAGTCACGTTCCTTTTTGCTAATCTAATTAGGAGTTTTCCTTCCCAGAAAGCATCTTTATATATACATGTCGTAAAATGAGGTAATGGAAGCATAACTATAAGATAATTCAAACCAGATTTTCAGTGTCCTTTATTTTTTGTTTAAAGTGAAAATACTTTAAATAATATTTAAAAAGTAAAATATCTCAAGTCATGAAGATAGTTAAAACCAAGATTATTTTGATTTAATTATTTTTAACTACATTTTTCCTTATATTAGTTGAAAAATGTTTGCAACTTATAAGTTCGTTAGCAGTTGAGGAACTGCTTTAACTCTAAAATAAAAGAATTTTTACTTCGTACTTCATATTATAGCTTAGAATGAAGTACGCCTTATCTATACTTACCTTATATGATGCCGTAACTAACGTTTTAAAGAGAGCATATTTAGAATCTCTGCACATTAAATAAAAACTCTATGATTTTTGTGCAGTATTAATATCACACCCAAAAATCATAAATTAATAATCATTCGAAATGCTAAATGATATAGAAGAAGGAAGAATTAATTGAAAATGATTTGTACGCAGTTAACTATCACAAATGGTGGGTGTTATTTACTGTTCGATATCTGTTGGGAGCATTGATAGTGTCTAGACAGTTTTACTGCCCATCAAAGAAGAATTGAAAAGGTAATTGATATATCAGTCAAGTTTTACGATGGTTTAATTGATACAGTTTTAGATATAACATTAGACTTCATAAATATATGAACCATGCGATGTTTTCGCTTATTCATTTTATTTATATGTACGATGATGAAAACATATTTGCGAAAAGCTTCTGCAATAACCTGATGATGGCCTTAGTCGAAATAAAAAATTAAATAGTTGTAAGTCTACAGCGCAATGAGAATCGTTATCAACATTTTACATTCGAAATATAATCAAAGTATAATTTTCCGAAATTGGTTTTCCTGGTTAAATTGGAAAAAAGTATGCTAAGACCGGATCAGAAGTCTCATTTATATTATATGTGTGTCATTTATAGAGTACAGCAATGTTCAATTAAGGCATTCATATTACCAGATAAAATATCAATTTTCCGATATCGAATAAAGTAATTTAGCTCACTTTATGAATGTAAATTATTTATATTATTTTTAATTAATATTCAAATGCATATACCAACTCAATATTTAAAGTTAAATAAAGTATGCTGTTGCAGTAGGAAGATTAATTATTCTCTATGGTGATGAAGCTATTGTACAGGCATAGGTGTTTAAATAAATGAATCTCTCAACTAAAATCGAGGTTTCAGAAGGCAAATATTGTTTGATTTCAATTATAATAATATATATCGTATACATTGATTGTTCTCCAAATAAATTGCTAAGCTACGATAATTAAGCTAATTGAAAAAAATGCAATTGTTATTTTTCTTTTTAATTCATACAATTAAATTGCATCGTAATTAAAAATTTTACGAAAATTAAATTAAAAATATTATATTCTTTGCCTGAGCAATTTTCTCTTTCTATCGAATACAGCATAAAACACTCTTTTTCCTTTCGCATAATCATAGAAATGTCTCCTAGATACAAAAAATAAAAATAAATGGTTTTTATAACAATTAAATTGTTTTCATCAAAAGTATTTTTATAATTTTCAAGAAACACACATTAAAAAATGTCATTTCTTTTAATTATAAATTATTATAACTATAAATAAAGATTATATAAAAGTTTTTTTTTATATTAAATACACATAATACAAGAAGTTTTTCTCTTTTTGAAATTAAATTTTCTGCAATACGAGCATTTTCTTTTTTGTACTAAAATGCGCCTATTGTGCAAAATAAGAGAAAACTCTAATCTTTAAATTCTGCGTAACGAGAAACCAGAGATAAACTGCTTGTTCAAATAAAATGAGAAAAAAAAAGTTTTGCAATTTCCCTAAATTCCAAAATGCAAGCTTACATAGATATGTAATAAATGGTCACAATTAATCATTCGTGTCTACCTACATTGAATAAGTAATTCCCAAAGCTCTTAGATAAAACAAAGAATGCATATACAATTGCCCCTATCATAACACGGCAAATTGGACGATAAACCGGGATTCTTTTTCGCAATCTTGCATTTCAAAACAGATCATTCAAGGGTTAAAGCCTCATTCACTTAAGCTTTCCAAAGTGATCTCTGTTGGTTTCTCTCCACCCCCTCACCCTTTAAACCTCCTCTTCCTCGCTTTCTCTCTTTCTACTCGTTCTCTCACTCTCTGTTCCCTCTCCTCTCTAGTCTCTCTACGAACTGGAAACTAGGTGGGGGAGTCCAATATATATACAAGCATATGTATTCGCGCACAGACATTGGGGCCAGGGCTAGGTTAGGTTGAGTTACGGCGCGCAACACGCCGTGTCTGCCCCCTGATACGTTATCTTTTCTCTCACTTCTCGAAGCCTTTTTACACTCGAGATTCTCTCTCTCTCTCTCTTTCTCTCTCAGCAGCACAAAACTCCGATTCTCATTCATTCGATTGGCACGAATTACTTACACTATTTGGTTGTGGACGGCGCGATACAAACTATTCGTGTCATAATTATGCATGGAATAAATTTGATTTAGTCGGATTGTTACTGCTAAAACGTTAATGGTACAGATGGTTGCAGAATAAAAAAAAGGGTACAGTATTTCGTTTTCCTCCCTTTCCTCGTATTTTCATTACCATTTACACTTCATCCGTTTATACTTGTATCTATCTGGTAGAAGCTAGTATAAACGGATCTTCCTGAAATTTTAGTACCTGTGACCTTCCTTTTTACCATTAACTTTATGTAACTTATGTAAAATTTGTAACCGATTTCTGTAATATATAATACCAGAATTAAACAATTATACTTTTTATATATATATATCAGATATACCAGATCTATACTAGAATTACACATTTATATTTATACATAAAACAAGTTTAATTATAGGTAAGTAGTATTAAAAAATTATACAATTATTTTTCTAATGATTGATTATAAAACTTTTTATAACACATGCGTGTAAGAGTTACTTACTACATTAAATGTCAAAATGGTCTTTATTTTAAAATGACCACTGCTGGGTTCTGACTGTTCTTTTTATAGAACATAAAGTTATAAAAATGTGATGTTGGAAAATTTATAGAATCTCCTTAAGGGGATGTGCGACCCTCGGAAAGATTCCTACCTTACCGGTAGTGTCCGTAATTTCGTATTGAACAAAATATATACATCGAAATTTTCGAGGAAAAAAATCTCCGAGACTCCTGCATGGAATTTTATGAAACTGCAATGACATAATGTTTACATCATTTCTGAGGTCGTAACAGAGCGTTTTTTTCGAAATTCAACGAAAAAAAGAAAAGTTTTCTACTCTTACCTACGTGTATGGGAGACGCCATCTTGATTTGCATTACTATGTATATCTATATATATGCGTGGAT
>UELV01101288.1:0-15438 GCA_900490015.1 Megastigmus stigmatizans
CTCTCTCTCTCTCTCTCTCTCTTATATACACTTCGTTTTATTTTCTTTCACTCTCTCTCTCTCTCTCTCACTCGAGTACCTATGCCTATATATATTATACTTTTGCCACCTCTACTCTGATTTTCACCTACTTTGTCACGGTTTACTTCGTGTGTGTCTCTATGTGTCCGTATGTGTATATGCCTCTCCTTTTTCAACTGCTCATTATGTCTTTACACCTTTTGTGATAGCTGACGTGCTTTCTGCTTTATATATATATATAAATGTGAGACTCGTTCGTTTCGTTGTCTTTTTTGTATTGATAAATGCGGGATATACGTCGCTTTGATTCCACCTATCTACTCTGTCCTATGTCCTTGTTTCTTTGTTTCAAAGTAACTGCAGCTCTTAGTTTTCATTTTTCGCGCAATGCTTTTCATTATTGGCAATCTATAGAAAATCAATTATCGACCCTGTACCACGTCGTAATGCAACATTTTTACTATTTCAACAATTGGGGTCTCGACACAAATTTTTTATTCGAATCGGTAAAAAAAATGCTCTTTACCAGCAAACGTGTACAGTTACGTTTTGTGTAAATTACCGGGGACTACAATAAAATCATAACGACCGCGTTGTCAAAGCCACAATCGATAAGCCCATTACATTCATTTTTATATCATTTCAATTTTTGGTCGTGTCGCAACATAACAAAAAAAAAAGGAACCTAATAATAACACGAGCGCATTCCAGTAGATCTACTGATTCAATGTATTATACACGAACACATCACGCGGAGATGGGTGGAGAGAACCTTCTCCGATACCGGGACCACTGTACATTTCGTGTCGTGTCGCGTCGTAACCGTAAACTCACACACGGTATCCAACATGTAATTCATCGGCATATAGCGCGACGACGCGAGGCAGGAATACACGTCAGTCCGTGCATTGTCGGCTAATAAGCAGGTAATTATGGATACAGCCGAGTCCAGCCGACTTTTTCCGTTTGCACTCGCGCCTCTCTTCTATTCTACACACCTTCCCTCCGTCGCCTTTGCGAACTTTGGGGAGCGAGTATAGCTACTATAGGTATTATATATATGATGGCTAAGAATTATGTGTGCGTGGAAAAAAAAAGGGGGTGTGTGTATACTCACTTTTTAGCAGTGGCAGGTCGTTCATGAAACCTCCGTCGTCCACGTTTGTGTTCTGCAATAATGGGCATTGATTATAATTATGAAGTTGTCGGTGCGCGTAGTTGTGTATATTTTATTATTTGTACAGCTGTATGATTATACGGGGCTGCGCTGGGAGGGAGACAAATTAATTTGACGGTATCATGCCGACGATAGACGGCCTAATGCTATGTTATTCAAAGTGTCCCGCGTAGAGAGAAAAAAATCGCCCGCGCGTTCTATAAATTCAAAGTTTATATTAGTTATACTATGGTAGCATCGTGTACTTTGGCGGGAAATTATCTATCTCGATTTGAAAGTCTTCTGCGGCTGACGATCGATTGCGTCACATTCGGTTATTGCATGAAAAGATTATATCGTCGTTGCGGGAGAATAATGACTTTGTTAGGTATACACAGCGGCTTGAAAGAAAAGAAAAGCAGACAAAAGGACCGGGAATTTATATTTGTATTTTAAAGGACAATTTATCCTTTGGAATTTTAGGAGATATAGAAGCCAGTGCTTTTGCCGCGCGCGGAGTAGCCGAAAACTATGTGGCGATTACGGGGCCCCGGAGCGAATAAGAAAAAGTTTTGCAGCCGCCGCAGCAGCAGCAGCAGAACACACGGCGGACAACAAAGCTCTGGGGTTCTGTGCGAGCGAAAAATAACAACGATCTGTTTTACGATCGTACTCTCACTTTGTACCGCTGCTGCTGCTGCTGCTGGGTAATTCACGACTTCGTCTGGAATTATTTAAAAAATGAAAGTACATTCCTCGCGAATGTTGTAAAGATACATGTTTTACTGTAACGCGCTCTCGGCCTGTCTGTGTGTGTATTTTTTTTATCCTTCTCACTCGCGGCGCGCATGGGAAAACCTAAGAGACAACAATTTCTCGACTTTAAAACGCGCTTTTTAAAAAAAAAACAAACGTTCACACTTGACAGCGCAATTTCAAGTATACTCTCGCGTAGAGCATATTATCCGTATACTCTATTTTAATTGTTAGCTTTTCAGTTTTCACGCCAATGATTCCGACTGCTTTAATAACTGTAGAAAATGATTTTTGGCCAATAGTTTAAAAAGTAGTTGACGAATGTCTTTTAAAATTTCCGAAGCTACAATGTTAAGAAAAGTTGTAAAGAGTTGCTCGAGACCTGACTCGAATGATGCAAAAGTGTCGAAAATGCCAATTATTTCCACGTTTCTCGCATATCCCGAAAACTCTTGCATTACTTCAGAGCTCTGTAAATCCACGCATTATCGGGTCAGCGTAATTAATGAAGCATATAATATTGGCGAGTATAACAAGATGGAAATGGTGTATATTATACGTTATGTTCCATTTTGCGATTACGTACATCGTCGCTCACCTGGGGGTCGTCAACGAGACTTGTGTGCAATACGAGATCGGTCTGGTCGAGGCCCGGCGGCGGCAATAGTGTATCGGGACGCCTCACCCCACCGTAATCGACGCCTCTTCCGCCGCTGCCTCCGCCGCCTCCGCCTCCACCGCCGCCTCCACCGCCACCACCGCCGCCGCCGCCGCTATTCCGGCCGCCGTCGTATGGAAACGACGCGTGCATGTTTGTCTGGAAATAGTAAGTTGGATCATTAGTTCGATTGTATTAGGATATCCTAATGTCTTAATTCTACTTTTTAACATTCATCATAAGGTTCATTTTTATTGTCTAAAGGTTCATTTGCTTTTTTAATGCAAAATTTCTTATATGCATATATATACCAAGATTAAGACACGTGTACACCGTATCAGTTAGTATTAATCATGGAATTAGTATGTAACATATTTTTCTAGTGCTAATTTTGATGGAAGTTAAGCGATCGTAAAGATATTTTTTATGACGAAACTTTCTTCTTCGATCAGCTTCGACAAAGATTATCATATTACCATCGAGTCAAAATATATATATATATATCTCTTCGCGTAGACGTAAAATTATTGTAATGAGTATAAGATTAGCAATCCTTATAGCGCTGTGCAAATTCGAAACTTCATTATTTCGCTGACTCACTACTCATTCGTTCAAAAAAAAAAAGAAAAGTAGTCCCCGTACAGGAAACTTTTTGGCTGCAGTTGCGAAAGAAATTTCATCCTTTATCAAATTATAAAATGAATGAAAAACACAAAATATTACCATATAATTTTTTTTAATTAAAATCTAGTTTGACCCAATTATGGTCATAATTGACTTTAACATTGCCTTGTGGGATAAATAATATATCAAGAAGTATATATGCTTATATGCTTCGTCCCAGTACACACAACATCCTCGATGATAATCGTCAGCTGCGGCGACATAGCAGAGATGCCCAAGGCAATCTCTATATACACCACGTAACCCAGGGAAAAGCACCGAGTTTTCGTATGCCGCGTTCGCAGCGTGTAAGGAAGAAAATACGGCTCTGGCTCGATCGTGCGTACAAAAAACATATATAGTTATAAGTCGGAATCGCATGCGCATATGTATACGTATTACTGGAACGCGCTGATGAGATTCTCGCGCGTCGCCGTGAATACATAACTATAGCCATACCGCGCGCGGTTACCCGACTTTTAGAAGAATTCGGTCGTCGATATGATACGTAAAACTCGCTGCTAAGACGAGCTGCTTGATTATATACCATATGCGCGTAGGCGATGCGATCTGTGCATCCGATTAGGCGACGCTTGACCTTTTACCGCGTTCTCTCGCTCCCGAGCGTATACATCGCATGCATGCATATAATATGCGGACTAGCGAGCCGCGCACTCTAAACTTTGGTATTTGATGCGCCGATTTACGTCGTCGCGCGGCCAACTGCCTTTTGCGCATGAGAATCGGCGCTGTTGATTTTTTTTTGTATAAAAATAAATGAGGCCGTTGGCATCGAATGCATCCTCGAAGTTGCTATTTGTATTGGAATAAGTGAAAGAAATTCTTTAATTACTGTCACCGGCTCCGATTTAAAGAGTGTAGTTAAAATACAGCAGCTCTATAACAGTTCGATAAGAACATCCTTCCTTCCATCGCGAATATGAATAAAAATAAACCTGTACAGGTATAAGTGCAGAATAAAAAAGAAATCTATATTCAAAGGCATGACTCACGCGCGTCCCGGCAATTCCTTCGCGGTAGGAAGAACAGAACGAGTTGGGGAGAGAAGCGCGAGCAGAAACAATGTAACGCGAATCGATGATAAATCCTTTATGCCGTATTTTGATCCTCTGCACAACAAAATCTGCGGGTATAATCTTCGATGTAATCGGTATCGCATCCATATTCTAGCGGTATTCGTATATATATTCTGCTCGCCATGCCACAGTTGTAGTTCGTAGAAGGGATCCCTTTTATATTGAGAAAACTCGTTTGATCTTTCCCTAACGAATATCCGATATACGTATATATAAGAAGACGTGTGCAACTGAGAACGAATCTATGAGGCAATGATGTGTAAAAAGATGATGAGCGCGGGGTAAGCGTATATGAAGAGATTTTATTAACGGTATTATCGTTGTGAATCAATTGCATTCTAAATACATCATCTTAAAATTCTTATTATTTCATCAGCTTAAATGACACCATGAACTTTCATAGTATAGACGTGCGAATTAATTCAAAACAGGTAAATATTTCTAAAACTATCTCTAACGCGTAACTTTCTATAAGTTAAATCAGTCAATGATTGGTCGGTCATTAATTAAATTTTAGATGAGCTTATAGCCGCGGGCTGACTCCAGCAGCGATTTCCCGAAACCCATTCAATGCTACACACCAGCATTTCCCATATTTAAACGTCCCCCTTATACATATTATGCATCTCGTATCCGTGCGATCGAGCGATGCGATTGTCGAAGCAAGACGTTAGCGCGATTTACCGATCTTTTATAATATATCGATAGAAAACTACACACCTGACATGGCGCGGCTATTAGCGCGCGTTCAGTCACGAGATCTCGCATAATTTTCTGCACCCCGACTCCTGCTTTCAATTAAATCGCGGACTTCTCTCTTTCCTTTTTTTCTCAATCAGAAATATGCTTGTGTACCGCGTGGTATACTCATATTTTTTTCGAATAATTTATACTCGCCATAAATAAACTTTATTCGGCCATAAAAAAAAGACGAACGTTTAAGATTCCCGCGCTGTAAAAGTGTGACGTATGCTAATTCGCGGCGAGATTTATTCAATATTTTATTGCGCGGACTTGCAGAAGACCGAAAATGAAACTCTTATCGGGGCTAAATTAAAGTGATCAGTTTACGAAATTGAACAATTATCGAAATTAATAGTGGATAATATTTCAAAAAACGAGAGCCCAGGAGTCAGCCCGGATGATTCATGTGCCGCGAGCTGAAAACTGAAAGTATCGAGTGACGCTGTAAATTAATGCTCGATGGGAACTAGGCTAAAGAGCTATTTCGTCAAATAGTTTTACAATGTGTCCCTATCGAGAAATTTGCATGGCTGCATTTAATAAGCTGATCAGCTCCACTCCTCTCACATTCTCTTCATAATTAACGATCGAACGTGCAATCGCAAGTCAAACAATTAAGCGATCAATTAGGACCTATATATAAAAGACCCATACGCAATATATTCAGGAATGAATTTAGATGAACTGGTTCGTTTTTTATGACGCATCCTCTTTCACTCGCTCCGCAAATCACACGCATCATCGCCACCGGCAGCGCATGCAAATAATGCGCAAAATCACGCCAGCTCGTTGATTTATAACGTTACTTTCCATCCGTTCATTCCTCGAAACTGTAAATGTATATAGCTCTCTCTTACTTCACGCGCGTATGTGTGTATGTGTGTGCGAGTATTGGAAGCCAATAGTGATCTCATCACCTTCATTACAAAACTTTTTATTTCTGCGAGGCTCCTTGCCGCGTCTCAATTCCGACTTCTTTATTTATTACCGCCGCGGCTTGTGGCGTGTATATCCGTGGCTAAGCGGATAGACCTTTACTGTATAGCTTTCTTCGTCGGGTTCGGATCCTTCAGCTGAACGCGAAATGTCAACTCTCGCGGTGGCGCGTGGGAAAAGATATGTGGAGGATATGCGTACGAATATACTTAGGAGTTACTATTTTACGACTATTCAAAATTTTCCATTTGCATGGGAGTATTCGAAATGTTATATACGATTCAATCGTAAGACCGCGGTGATATTGCAAATGCGCGTAATTTGCATTACCAAAGACGAGGTTTGATAATGCAGTGCGAGTGAAACATTCTTTATTAAGCATTTCTATAATAATATTTCCCTTTGAATTCCACTATTGTCTTTCTTGTAAAAGGCATGCCGTTATCGTGTGAAACGTTAATAATACACGAAAATTCATTATTATCTTAAGTGTTTTGTGTACAAATAGCGAATTCGTTGTTACAGCTTTTAACTATTGAATGCAATAAGCCACGAGAGTGTATTTTTCCGTAATGGCAAACGTATTTAGAAATTCTATATTTGCTACAATTAGCCAATTACAAGTAAATGCATGCTATTATGGCAATTGGTACGAAAGCCTTGCTAAATTCTGTTCGTGAATTCAATTATAAAGAAAACCATACACACACAGACAGACAGAACACAAACGATGGCAGGCATTTAAGCAAATAAAGGAACGGTATTGAAAAATCGGATATATATAAGAGATCTACGCAGCTGAATTCCCTGAACCACTTCTGTCATTGCCAAATACGTATACATTCAATTAAGCGCGCAACTCTCAGCATGGGGGGAGCAATATAACGCGCGCTTGAATAATCGTTCGGTAATAGCGTCGCCACTAATGCACCGGGGTAATACGCTGCACAATGAGCACCGCGCGCGCATTCATTTATGGACATAATAGGAGCAGCAGCAGTAGCTCTCAAAACCACTGCCTGCCGAGTGAGAGAGAGAGAGTCTCGCAATCCACCGTAGACGCTCAATCGTATCGAGTTAAAGCTCATCGCGCCATGCAGTCAAAGCGAGCTATATAGGCTCATTAGGAGAGTCTAGATCATAAAGGTATCATAGACGGAAAAAGGAGGTTAAGCGCGTCGAGAAAAGAGAAGCTACCCCAAGGCCACATCGCGCACTGCACATATTGTACAGAGTATAGTAGTGTACCACACTATGGCTGCTGCGATGCGCTCAAATTGAATCGTTAATTAGGAATGCTTCGCGCGCGAGCGCACTGTCGAAAGTGCCGCGATTGATGGTGGAAATTAATCTTCGTCGTATAAAAGGCCGCGAGATGGTTTCGAAATACCAGCGTGTGCGCGTGTGTGTGTCTCTCTGTGCGCGAGATGATGACGCGCTTTTCCGCGAACTTTTCATCGGAACACGGATTCCGTATCTCTCTCTCTCTCTCTCTCTCTCTCGACAGTTTTTATCTGGGAGCTGCCGAGGAATCGAGGACTCTGGGAGGGTATATGTGTATGCACGGCGAAGGATTCCACTCGCTCCGCGTTTAATGCTGGCGCGAGTGTGCCATGATGTTTATTGACCGTTTACGAGATTCCCCAGCGTTGCGTTTATGCGCTGCGAAAGCATCGTTCTATTATATCGATAAATCCAACGTGTGTACAATCATTAACAGTCTATTGTCTGTAACAAACTGGATACTTACGATGTATCCGAAAGGCGCCCGTTTACAATAGCAAAGTATAATGCACATACGAAAATCACGGATTGCCTATTTCCCATCATTGGCCAACAGCAGGCACTCGATCAGAAGACACCTCCAGTCATAGATTAATAACGCGCAATCAGCCTACCGCGTATATCCGAGAGGAGAGCGAGCGACGACTAATTAGTCAGTAAGCACGCGCGGCGATTGTACACACGGCGCACCTACGGCTGCTGTAGCCGCTACTCGCGGATGATAAATCGAAGCGCATCGCCGCTAACGAATGGCCGCCGTGCGGTCCACGATGAAGCGCACCGAGATTTTTGTGCGCGCCCATTATCAGGATTTCTGAGCGTGAAAAAGACCAGCGAAATTTCACCGCCATATAGAACCCAATTCCCACGCGGCTATACGTATACGATGACTCGACGGATATAAGCAGCGGCTGTTGTTGCAGGTTTCTGTATATATACGCAGGTACGTGCGTTCAGCAGCGGGATGATAACATCGGCTTGGGTATTATATCTCGGGCTGCTGCTGCTGCTGCTGCTGCTGCTGCTGCTGCTGCTGCTGATGTGGTTATCTGCAGCTCTTTTGAGGAAAAAGAAAGTATTGTTTTGGATTAAGAGCGATTTACGCGCGCGTTTATATACGGCTTATCGGCGGTCATCTACTGCGAGCGGTGTTTCGGTTTTTTGGGGTGATTAAGGATTTTCGTGTGCGTTCAAGTCTTGAGATTGCTGATCAAAGGAACATTTTTCCTTTGGGAAATATAAGCTTTTTTATGCAAATAGAACGATTAATACTGTTTATTTAGAATTAGATCGATTTAATTGAAATAAGCCTTTCTGTAGGAAAATAATGATTTTTTGTTGATCTATCGACAGATGAATTGAAAAATAGATTGGTTTATTTAGAAGATTTACAAGGAAACTTTGATGTACATAGTGTGATTTTTTCCACTCGAAGTCTGTAAGATACGCGCGATTGTGCAACTGCCACTCGCAGGGATGCATTTTAACGAAATTAAAACTTTCTAATCTACCGCGCATGATTTACGCTGAAATCTGGAAAATTTATCGCACAGTTGCTTTTCACACGCGTAACCGGGTATAAATAACATTTGAAGTGATTTACATGGATTCATTTTACAATATAAAGTAATATATAATTATGCGACAAAATAGCTTTAGTTCGTGCCGTCGCACCTGCAATTTAGTCACAAGCCACAAACGCTTTTTCCCGCGGATCAAATTAATACTGAGCGGGGTATTTTAATGCGACGTGACTCGAGTAAAATATTAACATTCGAAACGTTTCGAATTTCAATTAGCAATGCAGTTTCGCCGCGATTTACCCAGAAGCCCAGAAGTTGATAAACCATTACCGAATAATAATAATCCGAAAGTGCATTAATCACTTTTACGCGCGTGCAGCAGCCCATTAATGATTCAATAAAAGGATTATTAATCACGCTTCTAAGCAAACATCGTGGAAAAATCACTTTTAAACACAATGCGAACTTTGTAAACTAAATGGAAAATTGGTCCACGCACAATATAGACATATAAACACCGCATCGATATATACCAGTTTGGAAGTGGCGCAATAGCGGAAAACTAGTCGTAGGCCCGGTCACATATTAAGCCCAATTAAAGCGGATAAAGCACAAAGAAGTCCGGGACGGAGGTGGAAGCTGCTGCTGCTGCTGCTGCTCGAATCGTCGCGCACAAAGAAATCATATCGTCGCTAATTAACGATACGCGTATAGTCTCTCTCGATGTCCCCCCGCGCGCGCGCGTCTTTGATAAATCGACGTATTATAGCTGGTTGCAGGTCTAATAAGATGAAACGCGATCGCCTTTCTCTCGTTAGGAGCTACTGCTCGACAGCAACAGCAACAGCAACGGAGGCACTTGCATTTTTGCGCAGGACTGGAAGGACGACGGGATATATACACACGCGGAATATGGATGTGTGTGGCTGGAGTTTTCTGCGCGATTCTTAATTGGGCGTGTGTGTATTTCGCGACCGGATGTCTATCCCGAGACCGCGACGTATGGCTGACTTTTTTTTTTTTCTTCTTTCCTTTCGTACCTTCGGAACTGCTGCAGGCGTTGCGCTCTAGCTTTTTTTTTCGTTTTCAGCGCGCGCGCACACTTGATCGATGCCTCCGCGCTATGTGCTTTCGATGATAATGCGAATGATATAATGAATCTCGGTATAGCTGGCAACGATCGGATGTTAGATCGATAGAGCGCGTTAATTGAAGACTATATGTGACTCATATGTGACAAATACATGCACCGTTGATGTAATATGTATATAGCTTATTCGATCTCTTAAATGGTATTAGGACTTTTTCGAAATGGCAGGTGGAGAAGATAAAAGTTGATTTCGATGAAAATATATTATCAAGGGTATTTGTAGTTCAGTAACCATTACGACGTTCGTTATCGGGAATTCTCATCCACCTAAGGAATATTTCGAGTGATGTTTCATATATTTTCTTCCTCGCTCCTTTATACATTGATACACATGTACATATATGAACGCCACATCACGTGAAAGTCCATTCGGGGAACCGTTACATATATATTTTGTGTGTGTGTGTATAATATAAAAGCACGTTATCCCCGGGGCGGGTTATTAATCAGGATCGGCAAGCAGTTTCCGGTCCGGTCCAGTTGAGCTACCGTTGTCGCACCGACGTCCCACGACGACGATCTTTATAATAAACACACACCGAATATATTTTGATCTTGTGCGCCACCGGACGAGCGAGCGACTCTTACGGACCTCTCCTTATACCTTCTCTCTCTCTCTCTCTCTCGTGGCCGAGCTCTTTTAATCGACGGCAGCTCGCATTCTTTCGCTTTTTGCGCCCGACTCGCTGTATATTACGTATATAGAAGCGGCGGCGGCGGAGAAAAATGCTTTTTGCCGCCGTGCGCTGCAGCGTCTAGTTTCTGGAACATCCGCGCACTGATTATCCGCCGCGTGTGCATTTTCTTTCATTAATGAAATTATATTTCACGAGAGCTTGACGATTAGTTCTCGGTGTACTTGTGCTTTAAGGAAACGAACGCCAGCTGCACAATGCGGGTTTTATTCATAAGGATTTTCGCGGGAAAATTCACCGGTCGATTAACGATGAACTGAACTCGAGTGAGGTTTTTTGCTTTTCGCAGTTTCTGAATGTTGCTGGTATTTCTATGAATAAGCGGTACGAAATTGAACTTGTTGATACTTTCGGTTCTGTTAGATGCAGCGTTGAGAAAAAAAAATTAGAAAACAATTATTATGATTCTTCAGAATTTAAGTCTCTTTGAACCTTAAAAAACGTTATTATGATGAATGAATAATTAATTTAATTGAACTTTTTTACTCACGGCACGCAAGTACTTAATTTTAATAGTCAAGAATATTTGCCACAATACTTAATTTTGATATTATGAAATATCCGAGGTAATATTCCAATATATGGTTGAGGTTATTTTTGTAACTGCAACATTTTACGTTTATATTTGTATTGTTTATCATTGTGTACTAGAGGCGTAAATTTTGGTATCTGAAAAAATTATGGAGTAAAGCAGAATTCTTTTGCGAAATACCGATATGAATACAAAATAAAAAAAATATGGCCAATGAGATTAGCTAAGAAAATTAAAAAAAAAAAACCATAATTAAATCTTGAACTTTGCCTCAAATATCATTCTTCTCAAACAAATTTTGGTCTCGGTCCAAAAACCTTCAGCAATTAATCATTGCTCGTATTAAAATCCACTGTCTATATACACACCGTACACAATTCATCGGTAATTCGAGATCTACCAAAAATTCAAATATAACCCCATAGCATCCTTTCATCTTCGATCTATTCCCATCCGATATATCCCGCAAGCGAATCAAACATCTCACCTTCCGCTCTCGTATACATTATCGAGCTACGACGCTCCTCCCGTTATATACATCGCTCTCGTCTCTCGCGTGCATATTACACGCTCGAGAGAGAAAGAGAGAAGGAAAAAGAAGAGAGAGAGAGGCCGCGAACGAACGATGAAAGTATTCTAAGAACCGAAGGACTGGATTCGGAGACTACTGGCTCGGAATCTTGATCGCGCGCGAGCGCCTCGGTAAAAAGCCGATGGCGATTATTCGGGCCGCAACAGCCAGCAGTACACGCGCGGCAGTCAGCGCGGCGCTGAACGCGACAAAAACCGCCTGACTCCTGCTGTTGCTGCTGCTGCTGCTGCTGTTTGGCCGTTATCGTAGATAATGCAGCGCGATATACACGAGCCGCCGCCGCCGCCGCCGTTGCTGCTGTTGCTGCTGTTGCTGCTGCAGGAGCGCGAGCCGAACTGGTTTTTTTTTCTCGCTCGATCACCGGGTGTGCGCGCGAGCCGCCACGGTTTTATATTCGCTCCTTCTTCGGTGATTTCGTTAGCGATTCTCGATCGCGCCAAATACTCACCGAGCGCAATTTTATTTATCCATCGGTCATTTGCTTACGAGTGTATAGGTACACGAGGAGGATCGATATTGTAATACGAGATTGTATTCCAATCGTGTGTGTATGTACAGAACAATCTTATAATCGTCGTGTAGCTCTCGCTACTTATACATTGAATGTCAGAATTCACTATTGCCTCAATTTTTATCATACATTGCAGTTTTAGAAAGGATCAAACGATACAATTT
This sequence comes from Megastigmus stigmatizans, assembly GCA_900490015.1. Classification (NCBI taxonomy): domain Eukaryota; kingdom Metazoa; phylum Arthropoda; class Insecta; order Hymenoptera; family Megastigmidae; genus Megastigmus; species Megastigmus stigmatizans. The sequence continues at coordinate 12,483 of UELV01101288.1, forward strand.
AGCTATTTAACTCGAAATTCTTTCTAATAAAAAAAATGCAATATATATTTAGCACTGCAATCATTCGAATTCCTATAAAATCGCTAGCTATATACGATCTGTATATATATATACCGCGCGAGAGTAGCCTTCAAACTATTAAAAGCTCATTAAATACCGTATTACCGAAAAATGTCGAAATGCCCGCGAGTAAAAGAAATAAGGCCGTGTATATACACGTGCCCGTGCACCCGGACGATCGTAAAAGATTTATAGACGGAACAAAAGGAGAGTTGGTAGCATAATGTATTCACGCATGGCTCGGATAAGCAGCCGAGAGAGAGAGAGAAAAGACAGCTTTCCTCGAAAACATATAGGTTTTTAAATGGCCGAACCGTTAAACGAGCCCATATCATTATGTCGCGTTCCACCGTGGAATTCCATTAATATCCCTACTTTAAAAGTCCCCCAAAACTGTTGTCACCGCGCGATCAAAGCCACACCTCTCCGCATAAAGAAATCCACGATCGTATCAAACGGCCGGTCGCGGTCCTTGTGTGTAGCCATCGTCGACAATCAGCATAAAAATAAACGCACTTGGCTCTTCAAGAAAAAGAAAAAAGAAAAAGAAGAGAGTACCCGCGAGACACTTAATTGCGCTCAGCAGCATCAATCCAGTCGCGAGATAAAATCGCTCTCTCTTTCTCCCGCGCGCCCGCGATGTGCATCGAAGGGATTAATTTACCAAAAAAAGAAGAAAAAGAAAAGAAGCAGCCCAGTGTGTGCTCTGTGAGTATCTCGAGTTTCCTGGGCATTATTATCAGCGACGAAAGCGGAAGAGTAGTCTCGGCGCGTGAGCTACTTTGGGGTCTCCCTTCACCCGATCATCTCGACGATACGAAAGACTTGACGGATGGGACTCGCACGCGGCCTCTCATCTCTCTCGGTTGCGCAGGTGTTGATATTGCTTATACCCTCGACTCGCACGACCATATCATTCGCTCTCGCCATGCACCTTTTCTTTCTTTTTGGTTCCTCGCGTCTTTCGGGAGATATGTATATAACGGCGTGGGGAGTTCGCTTTATTTAAAATTAAATCTGCCCCGCGCACCTGTGTAATTATTTACGCGGGAGCTGCGTTAAAATTGATGTATGCGTATGACTCGATTTTTTTTTGCTCGGGGAGGTCCCATGGATATTACACGCACGCGCATTATTACGATATACTTTATCGGCATGATAAAAGTAACTGTGCATGCCACGAATTATGTCTCGGCGCGCGCGACGATGTATTCTAGGTTAAAGTCAGTTATAACTTACGCTCCGACGACTAACTTTTCGGTCTTCTACTACTTCGAGACCGAAGAAGGTGCTTGCGAAGAGGGAGCAACGAAAATTGCGGGGTATAGGGTGGCACATCGGAAGGACGAAGACGCAGGGCGCACAGTGGGGCGTCGTTTGCGCGCCTCTGCATAGGCCCTCTCGAACGTCCTGATTATCGGGTATTGTCAGTGCTGCGCGTCTCAAGCACATTCATTTCCCAGCCCCTCTATACAGCGCAGATTTAGAGACCGAGTATATCTATATGTGTATGCGGGCGGACATCCGTCATTCGTCCTCGTCGTCTTGTAACCGCGGTAGCAGCCTCCTTGTATCGTACCTTCACGCGTGCCGCGTCTGGTACATATATATATATATTATCGATTCGCTCGCTGCCTATTCAAAATTCTGACCTCTTATCGTTTCTGATGTATTGCGTAGTGTGACGTTGAGTCGCGCCGCTATACGCGCGTCTTATCGTTGAAATATTGGAAATTGAGGATTAGTCGGTTTTGCGATAATGTCGGGATAGACGCGCGAGAAACTTCATTCCAGGAGTTTTTTTTTCCTATAGAGACTTGGCAGTGCGGTTTTTAAAAGATTAGAGGTCAAGGCTTCAATTTGCGCCTCGTATAAATCATATGGACTCGAGCGTGTTATATGGGAAAATTCACGATTTAACGCGGATTCGCACGAATTCCGCGAGTTCTCAACCGTCCGAGAACCTTGATTTATATCTCGTAATAAAGTCACGATTCATCTAAGCTGTCTGAAATATACATTCCTAAATGCATTAGGATATTATATACACAAGTAACAAAAAGATCATCAAAGTTTTTACTTTGTCGAAGCGACTAACGAATATTTTTTTATAATTCAGCCCCGGCAAGCCCGAATTCCTGCGGCAACTGCAAAACGAACAAGCCACCGAAAACAAAACTCTCATAGTCGCTGGCGGTAAATAAATTTCTTAAAATACGAAAATGCGCGCACAGCGTCGTTATCCCCGGCATGTAGCCGTCGCTTCAAAGTAAGCGTCCCCGGCATCTTGGAGCACGCGCCGGGCGTATATGGAGGGACGCTCGCGACGACCCCCCCGTTCTTCGAGAATGTCGAGAAGGTCTGGGGCCCCGGAACTTAATAAGTAAATTACTGCGTGCAGCCCAAGTATGCAAAGTCCCGGAAGGAGAGGAAGAAAAGAAGACGCCCTGTACACACACACTTGCACACACACTTACACACACATTTACACAGACACGTGAACTTTCGCGCGGTGAAGATCATCGGTACAAGAGGCACTTTCTGCATTATCTCCTCTTTTAGCTCGTATATTCCGTTCTAATGGTAATGGCTCGGCTCTCGCTGCGGCTCGTGCGCCACTCACACACACACGTACACACAGACACAGACACGTGGTACACACGCCAGCCGTGACTGAGCATGAATTTAGAAATGCAATAACTGCAAAATATGACGTAGTTATCGACGCGCTAGACTCTCGGCTATGCTTGCACAAGCTCCGTAACAATTCGTGCGGATACTTTCCACGTATACCTTTTTTTTTCATTCCCCTTCTTCTTCTTCAAAGGAGGATAATTATTGCGAGGCGCGAGCTCGTGTGTGTGTGTGTGAGGTTATGTTTATTTATATCGCGATT
>UELV01101290.1:0-10505 GCA_900490015.1 Megastigmus stigmatizans
ATATATATATATAATATAGCGCTTTATTCAGTATACAACTTTACAGTTAGAGCGTGCGGGCGTTGAAATTTTGTATAATACTTCATCTTGGTTATCTATTGGTTGAGTTCTTTGTAGATTAAAATTGAATCTGTTATAAAAGTGATATTCTTAGCTCTTTTATTTAAGTGCTATCAATTACATTTTCTGTATTACAATAGGTAATTTAAATTACATGACTAGCTATTTAAATCCATTGATCGCTCCCTCACTCAAAAATATCCATATGCAATTTACCTTTTTATACTTTAGGCACCAAAATATTTAGACCGAAATATTACTTTTAAATTGCATCGCGCATTAATGCGCCATAGAGTATGTGTCAAATTTTTAATACGCAATCGTGTGCCATATATCTGATATATCCTCACTATTTTGTTGACTACTTATACGCCAGGTTTAAATGTCCAGAACTGAGGTTAGCTAACGGTTAGTTTTATGAAATATACAAAAATATAAATGACAGTTTGTTTTTCAATTTTATCGAATAATAAGAATACGTTTAAACTTTTTACAATGAAATCACATTTATATTGAATATATACATATATATTTGTATATATTACTAAAAAATATTATATTTAAATAAAATTTCAAAATACATTATAATTTTTGCATATTAATTAAAAAACTAAATTTTTGAATATAGGAGGCTAATATAAAATTTATTTATTAAATTTTCTTAAGTTATTTTTAAATACGTTTTATTACTTAATTTATTTATAAATTATATGTGAAATATAAAATAAAACAAATAATTAAGATTGAGCCAATAAATTGACAATGGCTTTTTTTGTTATAATTCTACCTGAAAGTATATAATAAAATCATCGAGAACAAAAATAAACTATAAATAACAGATCAAACGACTATTCGCCGTCAAATTTTAGAAAAAAACAATAAAAGAATGCATTTTTTCCTCATAAGTATCTGCACCAAAAATGTCATATTCCCTCTCGGCGCCCGAGAAAGAAATGTATATTTCCGGTGTTGGTAAATATGAGGAAAAATAGTACACGATACTCAGGAGGAAAATTGGCCAGCCCAGACCTCGTGTTTGCCAACATCGCCTTCGGCTCGGTTCTCAATTTACACGGGTTTTAAACTGTCCAAGTTTTTTTTTCTCCTTAGTGGTGTAATATACTATTCATAACATTTTTGGCAGCTACAAAAACTATTTAAGGAGGCTAAATGCAAATTTATAGGTAGCGAGTTTTTCATTATTTTTTTGACTATGACTTAATATTTCAACCACTTTCATCATAATTGTAGTTTTTTCCAATTTGAGTGATTGATATATGCGGTAATTTAAATTATGTGCTTCTTTTGTTGAATTCTTTAATAAATAACGGGTATATTTTTCGTAAATTTTACCAGTGCGGTGTATTGTAATTATTTTATAATACAGCAAAATAATAAAATATGATATTATATTTTTTTATTATAGTATTCTTGTTCAACTTTGCACTTAAGACTTTAAAAACTTTTGAAATGATTTAAAATGGCCAAAACAAGAATCACAAACAATACATCCACCTTTTCGTACTAATTACATTTTAATTACATTATTAGAAACTAAAGAAGCTTAAAATTATGAGCGAAAATAAAATATATGTTCTTTGATTGCTATATTAATATAAAGTGTATTAAAGCTGTAATATGTACAGTAATATTTAGTCACGAAAGAGCTTGAAAAAGAAAACTGGTCAAAACTACAGGAAAATGTCAAGTGCACGTAGGCTACACCACTTACCATTTAGTCCGTGGGAGATCTCGGGAATAGTCAACGCTATTATCCGCATCATCATTACCAATGGCATTGAGCCAGCAGTCGCAGATGCCGAACACGTTTCCACCGCGGATCATCGCTCTTGTCTGCTCATGAGATTTAATTCGTGGAGGGCCGAAAGAGACACGTTTCGAAATTTCTACCATTCAAGCGAAAATTCAAATGTGGTTGACCTTCCTTTATTTCACATTAAATATCTTAATCCAGTATAAATTTTAGAAAAGAAAAACAATCTTTCACATAAAATATAAACCAAAAACATTACCCATATTTGTGCACAACGATATTAGATTCAATTAATATATAAAGTATGTACGAGCAAAATAACGAATTTCAAATAACAATGATCTCTTTAAAAGGGTGTTATAGTTAATTAAAGTTTCAAATTACCCACCCTACATTTTACCGATCGAGAAGTCAACAATTCATATTATTAAAAAAAATACGTTGAATTATACAAATCCCGAATACAGGTGTACATCGTACTATCATCTAGTAAAGTTTCAAGTATATATTTCAATGACACCTTCAGAAATTCTTGTTATAAAAAGAGGAAATTTTTTTAAAACAAGAATTTTTGAAGGTGTTATTAAAATATTCACTTGAAACTTTGCCAAATGATTGATAATTCATTTACGAAGTCACATGTATTAGGGAGTTACATAATTTCAAATATTTATTTAGTTATAATAAATTATTCAAAATCAGTTCAGTAAAACATTTTAGTGGTAACGGTAGGACTTTAACACCCCCTTAAATGTTATATAGAAAAAGTTCCTCATCCATCATCGCACAACGTACAATGCAAGTATATGAAAGTAGATTAGTTCGCAGTAAAGTCAGACCATCTTTTTAAATAATATAATTAATAATGACAACTTTTACTGCTAAAACTATTAACAACACAATCTTCACTGTAAATTGCAGGTATTTGCATCAAACATTTTAATAAAGTTTGATATTACATTAATGTTTGATATAATTAATTGCTGTTATGTAATTTAAATTTCTCTATTTACTACAGTTAGATCGACGTTATCGTTTGAGTTTGTTCTATTAAAAATTGGGCATAAATGAAGCAATCTATCTTCAAAGACCAATGTAATGCAATTATTAAATACAATTGCATTACCCATTCTACCCATTTTTCATTTACTATTATTCTCTACATTATTGTTTTATGCGCATTTAGTACTTATACAAAGCGGGCGGATAAGAACACATTTAAAGTATACCATTTTCAAGAAATGGAAAAATCCGTGAAGGAATATTTTTTGTGACCTATTATGCATAATTTCATAGAATAATCTTTAAGGGATTCAATAATCTTATAGAAAATGAATATGAAAGTGAAGTTTATTTTTTCATATTTTTAAGCCAGTGAACATATACTGATAACTACCGGGCACTGGTGCATAGTAATCCTATAATTAATAATTATTCGATTAAATTTAAAACATAATCAACTTACGAATAAGATACTTTAATACAAGTTAAAAGTTATTGGCAGTCTCTTAGACATAAAATAGGTTTTACAAACCAAATCTTATTAAATCGTAGCCTGAAAAAGGATTTACATTTAAACACATATGTATAAAAGATTGCCATCTTTCAGGGGCTCTTGTCTCAAAGTTTTTATTTTAAGGGGATATTAGACTTCTCATTAAAATACGCAGATCCACATTTTATTCATTAAATTTTGGAGAAAACGCAATTTTTGATTTGGATATTTTTCCAATTTTTCGGAATGTATTTTCGGATAATAAATTACTATTATTCTTGAAAATTCATTATGTACAATGTGGATTTGTAATATCGGTATATATGACATCCTCTAATGGAAGACATGTATATTGGAAAGTATATTAATTGAAATAAAATTTGTGTAGTGTTCAAACATAAAGATAAAAATTAATACAAATCTTTGATTAATACAAAAAAGATACATCAAGTATTTTATTCCACTTGTATGACTCAGTCATTATGTAAATGGAAATTAATAAAAATATGATTCGTTATTATAGTGTGCAATAAATTCTGTTAATGCCCAATAACACTTCATTACTATCAAACAGTAAATAAAATTTACATATCTCTTATCATATTTATGTGTTATTCTTTAAAATCAGATGAAAATTACTCACATTAAACTAAAAAAAAATTTTATTGTTAAACAAATTGTGATAAAAAGTACTGGAATAACAATTATTATAACAAAGTAATGTTGAAACAAAAAAGGTATTAGGTATATAAATCAAAAGTTTAATCATCCGTGACTAAGTTACTGGGAACGTGGCCATCTGAACTTTGGGTTGTAAAGAATCACCGTTTTCCAGGGGCTGCCACCAAAATTTGCAAATTTATTGATAATATTAATGAAAATTTAATAATTATCACTTTATCATCAACCTCAAAAATAAAATCATTTTATACAGTTTAATTAATCAGCATTTAATTAATTGTGTTAAATTCCATTATATATAAGCCGGTTTAAAAGAAATAATAGTATTTACAGACTTTTAGCTTTGTAAATGTTTATTTAAATTTCAAACTTTCACTAAATTAATTAAGTAATTAAGGTAAAAAATTACGTAAAAACCTGTTTTAATTTGTTTTTCAGTTTTTGTTATCAAAAATCAAACATATGATTGACATAAAAGATAAAAATAGCATTAAAGCTGTTATAAAGGTATTATTAATCATTTTTAATGATTTCTTTCGTAGTTGCAAGCAAAACATTTTTTTCCTATATCAGGATAGATATTTAAAAATGAATTTATATTTTTGCTTCAGTTTAAACTGAACATTTAATTATAATATAAAATTTGATTTGTATTATATGTACACTATATTAACTATTTTGACATATATATCATAATCATAATAAGTGCAAAGAATGTTAAATTAAAATGTGATATTTATCAAAATTATAAAATTAAATTTTAATCGATTATTTATTAAAATAAAATTTTTGCTAAAAATATTTTCACTCGAATAAATCTATATGGAAATCCATCATATATACGTTTTATATGGATATTTTCAACTCAGAAGATACTTCCAATAGTTCCAATGACTTATTCAATAACACATGAAAAGCGTTTTTATCGGAGAGAAAATTTAGTTGGTTTTATGTGAAAATGCTCGTTTAGTCTCTACCAGTCAGTAGAAGACTTATTGGAAGAAAATAAAAATTATTTAATCTAACCAATGTTTCGAGCTCATTTACAGCAATAGTTTCTCCAGGGCTCAATTATACAGTATCAATTAAAAAATATCCAGTATGAGAAGTCGCAAAGAGATCTCACTGGAAAAGTGAGTTGAATCGATAGACAGAACCAAGCTTGGATAATCAATTTAGTGACACATGTTCACTTACGTGAATTATAAATTATAATATTTTTGGTCCTGAAAAGGGACTTACAATAAACGAAATGTCCGAAACGTCGACCATTTAGATAAAAGTGTTTTTACTAGTTCGCAAATATCGTTCACCACCTCTAATAAGTTTACATCTACGAACGCTTTCTTCTTTATTAAAATTAAAGTCGTCTAAAGTAATAGATAATATAGTTATTTCTATACTGTGTAAAAACCATTTTGGACATAAAATACTTGTACTAAAACAATAAACAGAAATGTACTAAAAAAAAATAAGATACTAAACCCAACATAAACATTTATTTTAATTTATCCGAGTACTTAAGGGAAAATCGAAGCCAGAATCTCGCACTTTAGACGAACTTAGAAAATATCATTTAAACTTGACTTATACGCGAATTGTTTCTTTTCTATAACTAACAAAATAAAAAAACATATTGTTTGCTTGCGAGTCAAAGGTCTGATAGATATATTAATTTTCAGCTTATAAATATTATAGAAAACAATCATTTCTTTATAACCAATATCACATAATTAAATCATGAAAGTATACATAAAAAGGAAAGTGATATCAACAAAACGGGTGTTTCAAATAATTGATAAATCGGCATTTTTCCAGTTTTTTTTTGTTTTTTTTTTGTCAGAGTAGTGTCTTTTTATTTCTCACTTTACTTATTCGTTTTTATTCCCAAAAAAGCGCCCATCGCATTTATCAACTAGGCTTATACATCGGCTAACGAGTAACGGTGTTAATATCGTGCAAGAATTATTTCCCCGTACACCAACGCTCGCTGAAAAATGAAAAGAAAAAACACATAATCCCCTCGCTTACACTCACATACACATCCGCGGATCCACCAATCTCTCTCCGTCCGTCAAACTCCACTTCCACTTCCATCACCGGCTATTTTCAACATTTCTTCCACCGCACGGAGCATAAACATAAACCATTCGTTTTCCATCCTCTCTTACTTCTCTCCTCTCGCATCTCTTCCTCTCTCTCTCTCTCTCTCATCTCTCTCTCTCTCTCTTTCTCGCCCTCTCACTATCTCACTTTCATGCTGCATATTGCTCAAGCGCCCACATCAATGTGTTTTTTTATAATACCACTTTCGCTCTCTCGCACTCTCACCCCGACCTCCGCTCATAATATTGTTTAACAACGTTTAATGTCCATTATTTAGAAACAACTTGTCTCGTAGTGATGAATATACTGCGTGACTCTTTTTTGGATCGCATTCCCCATTTCTCTCGATCTCTTCTCTTCCTCGCGTTTATACTTTGGTAGTTATGTATTTTTTGACCTTTATCGTTTTTTATATATCTTTTGTTTTTATTTTTATACTTGCGGGAGAAGGCGCGCGGATCGCAAGCTCGATCGACGAGAACGACGGGATCGGTCGTCGATTTTCATCGATCTTTCACACATCTTGCATGTAAGCGTGTAATGTATTAGGTATGTGAGTATGTGAGTGTGTGTGTGTGTGTGTGTGTGTATGTGTGTGTGTGTATTTCTTTCACAGGCAGCTCAATCGTTGTGATCTCGTACTCGGTCAAAACCCCGCAATCCACGTGGTTGTATTACAAAAGTAAGCTTGGGGCCCGCGCGCACTTTTACAGAGACGATATTTGTTTCGTATAAGTTTATAAGTTTAGTTGCTACGATCGAAACTTTTTTTATATGCCGTGCACACCTTATTAGCAATTCTTTCTGTCTGTCTCTCTCTCTCTCTCTCTCTCTCTCTCTCTCTCTCGTTATCTTTAGTGACATTTATTGTAACGTATTTCTGTTTTATTTTTGTAATATTTTTAATCTTCTCTTTCTCTCTTCTTCTATCGCTCTCGCTCTTTCTCTTTTTTCGCTCTTTTGTTCATACTCTTTCTCACGTTTATTATATATATAATAATCGTCTCTAAGTTAAAGTGTGTAACACGAGCTCGGATCGCGCCCGGAAATAATCCTTAATCTCGAATCTTTAATTATAATAATAAATATATTTATAATATAGCAATTAAATAATCTTACACACGACGATGCGCGACGCTCGACTGGCTGGCTTCTCTCTCTCGCATCGCTTTTTCTTTCTTTTCAGATTCGATTCTTTGTTTGCTCTCGTTTTTTTTTGCCGCTGATGCTCTCTTTTCCTTGTTAATGCTGCTCTTTCTTTCGCCATACATATATATATACTCACATATACATAATGTGTGTCTGTGTGCCTGTGCTTTACGTGTACATATACGTATACAAATATATATGTATATATATATATGTACATATTACAAAAGAGGAAAAAATTCGTCGCACTTTGTGTAATGCAATGTATTTTGAGTTTTTGCATCGTATCTCTCGGTGATAAGAAACAGTATATTTATATATAACGTAAAAACGTCGTGAACAACGAACACAACCTTGATGATTGAAACGCAGAAAAGAAAAAAAAAAGAGTCACGTTCTTCATACGCACGTATTCTTGCACGAACTCGTATCTGTATATATATATATATAATGCAGTAACATCGAAGGTGGGGGCGTGAGAAAGAAAGAAAAAGGATGACGGAAAGAGTCGCCGGCCGAAGGGCCGCCAATCGCGTTCATCACGAAGCTCTATCAACCGGCCTCTAAAAGTACTTTTTGTTTTTGTTATTTTTTTTTGTCATTTTATTTTATTTTATTTTTAATTTTTTTGTTGTTCTTGTTGTTTTACCTTCTATACAACTGTGTGAACTATTACATTAGCGTGCGCACACGCGCGCGATTTGCTTCATTTTTTTCGTCTTCGAGTGTCGTTTAGAATCTCTTTCGGTATTGCACGTGTGAAAGATTAAAATCTGGACCGCACGTCAACCGTATTTTTTTTTAATTTTTTTTTTTGTCTTTTTTTGTATGTCCCTTACGCATGTGCGTACGCGTGTGTACTTTTTTGTTTAAGCGGCACGTTATATGTAATTATAAATATACATCGTAGAATTTCACATCTGGATTTCTCTAGGCTTTGATCGCTTCTTGGTTTCGTTTCTCTCTCTCTCTCTCTCCTCTCTCTGTCTCTCTCAAACACTCTCCCGCTTTTCCACATCTAACGTTTTCTGTCTCTTTTTTTATTTTTAATTATTCTTTGGTTTAGCTTCTCGTTCTCAATCCCTCGTTCGCTCTCTGTCACTAACGTTCGTTTTTATCTTTTAGTTATAACTCCCATCCCTCCAAGAGGTAAAATTTTATCTTACTTCTTTATTTTTTTTTTATTTCTTGTAATTTATTTATTTCTCTCATCTCATAATCTCTTTTTTCTGTTTGTTTTTTTTAAGTAAACTGAAGGCTAAACACCAAGGCGCTGGCGAATCGTCACATAACAGTTTTTTTTTTATATATAATAATCAATAAGTACGCGTCGCTTCGTTTTAACAATATCATATATAAGAAAAATACGCTAGTCTTGTCGGTGAAGCCCCCTATTTAAGATCGCGAACACTCTCGGAAATGAACAAAGTATATTGATAAAGACGGTAACTGAACTTTATACATATATAAAACAGAAAAGACCAAAACCTTTTCTATTATGTATCACGTGTGATTTCTTCAAAGTCAATTGCCCCTGCACAGCGACACACGGTTGCTCGTAAAACGACGAAAAATCATAAACATTGGTATGGATATGCAAAACCGAAAATCGAACGATCGATTTTCAGGTTCTCTCTCTCGAAAGCGTACATACACTTAAATATTACACGACGTAAAAGGAGGTGGACAATAATAAGCACGCGATAACAGTTTTTTTTTGTTATATATAAGAAAAAACAGAACACAAATTACAAACAAGACTTTGAATCGAAAAAAACGATTGACGTTCGAAGAATCGCGAACCTCATTATCATTTTTCTTCTCTTCTTCTTCTTTTTTTCTTTTTTTGTTTGGTTTAATAAATCGACATCGGAGTCGAAATGCTCCCTTCCCCCCCCCCCCTCCCCACCGTTCATCTTCGCGAGAATCGTATAGCTGTCGACTAAGCAAAACGGATGGATCGCCTAGAGTCTATATTTTGAAATAGGACAAGAGCAGCTAATTAAGTACGTTGTGTCGAGAACACTGCGGTTTTTTTTAATACTTTTTTCTTTTCTTTTCTCCGCTATTATCTTCTCCTCTCTTCCTTCTCGCGTAATAAAGCGACGCTATTGTAAGATATCTGCTTAAAATCGTGTTGTCGTGTCTATGTTTTGTTTTTATATTCCCTCTCCCGCGATTCGTGGGATAAGACAATCGTGTCGCGCGAACTCGACGATCGAGTCACCCCCTGCAGACTGACGGATGCATATATGGTAACGGAATTTGGACTAATGAGGTTTTTTTCTGTCGTTCATCGGAACCGAATGCAGCGAATAAAAGTGGTGTTCGGTAGGGCGTTTGGGGGGAAGAGGGAGGGAGTGAGGGGGAGAGAGGAGGGGAGGGGGGGTGAAGGAACGCAACGACCCTCCCGCCGGCGCACGCAACTCTTTAAAAGTTTATATATCATTACAACAAGCGCTCGAACTCGATTTTTAGAACGACGTTGTACACATTTTTTTCTTCCCTTTAATTAATAATAGACGACGCCGCCCATTGTCTCTCTCGCTCTTAGCAGCTATAGGTATCGGACCATATCCGAATAGTGCGGCTTGTTCCTGGTCATTATCGTGTGTCTCAATGTGTATGTTTGTGTGTGTGTGAGTGTGTGAGGAGGTGAAGGTATATCAGTGTATAGAATCCGAATAATCTTAGTTGAACGGGAAGTTGTGGCAGCAGAATAGGGCAGAGTTTTTCCTCGCACCCCGCGATATCCGCGAAGTCGCGAAAAGGCCGTACGTGTCTGTGTCTCTGTGTGTGTGTGTGTGTGTGTGTATGTGTGTTATTGGCGTTATTGGCGCGCGTGCGCGTGTTATAGCATCTCTCCTGCGTCTGTTATTATACTGCGTGTCGGATGCGCGTGAGTGCAATTTGTTTTCGCATAGATCATATGCGCGATAAATTCTCGAAGGCAGTCAAGGGGTGACTGGGAAGGGGTGGGAGAGGGGAACGTAAGTAATAACGAGGGCAAGCGGCTCGGTGCGCTCGCGTTTTGTGCAATGCAGTAATATCGTCATCTCTCGCGCGTGCTCCCTCTTTCTCTCTCTCTTTCTCTCTCTCTCGCGCCTTTGCCAAAACCACCCACTCCCTCGACACGTTCCTTTGTCTACGGATCGATTTTGCGCGTCCGTGAACTCCGTCGAATATATATATATATATATAGATATACACATATATATATATCATATATCGTATATATAT
>UELV01101303.1:0-23641 GCA_900490015.1 Megastigmus stigmatizans
CTCTCTCTCTCTCTCTCTCTCTCTCTGTGGTATAAGCGAGCTACTACTATACTTGACGAGTCTCGGGGCCCAGTCCTGAATCAGTCGAGTCCGCAACACCGAAGGTCTCGCACCTCTTCGTATAACGACGCAGCTCTCGTGCACCACTACTCTTTCTTATATATATACTGACAGAGAGAGAGAGAGAGAGAGAGAGAGAGAGATAGCCAGAAGTGTGTGTATCTTTCTTGTAACACGCCGCAGAGCGACCGATTCAGCTGCTCGCGCTGCACGCCGATTTCTACTTCGACCTCGATTCGACGCACGTCCTTCTCTCTCTCTCTGTCTGTCTGTCTATATAGTTGCTGTGTGGATCGCCAAGTCGAGAGAGAGAGAGAGAGATAGATAGAGGAGAGAACAGGAGCGGTTAGTCGAAGATAAAAGCCGAAGGGTAAGTGCGTTATTATATTTGCGTCCTTGGTGTTTTTCTTTTTTTTTTCTTCTTTTTCTCGGCCCGTCGTATTTTGCAGTGATGTGTATATAGTGCGCACATCTCCGCGCACATCTCGGCGCACACGCCACTAATAACGCGTGCGCTCGCGCGGCTTTTTGACTCTCGCCGCCCAGCTTTTGTTCGATGTGCGCTGCGCACCACGCGACCTTGTCGTTGGACTCAACCTTTTTTTTTCCTTTTCTTCTTTAGGAACGATCTTTGACTTAATAGCGACGATCGGTTCACGTATGATGCATATAATCCATAACTTTAGCCGCGATGGGATTGTGCATCGTTGCGCTGTGCGCGTTAACTATTTCTGCGGAATGATTAAATAATTCAGGCTGCGTTGCGTGACTCGATGTCGCCCTCCTTTTTTTTTTCTTCCAGTTGACAAATCGATGCTTTTAGCGCGGTAAATTCCTAAAGTTCATCGAATCGGTTGATTTCGCCGATGAATCGAGACTCCGGCGTCGAAATAAAGGGAGCGCGTATACCTATAAAGATTTTAATGGCTCGCACAAGAGCACCGATGTATAAAAGCAAAAGAAAATGTCCCCTGCAACCAACGAATCACAGCATTAATTGAGCGCGCACGGACTATATAAGCTGATTTGGCAGCGGCAAAGCCCCTTTTTGTCGCAGCGCAGCAGCAGCGGCGCTTTAAACCTTCGTCACGTGTATTCTACATTAACGCACGCGCATATAAATTTAACGTGACTTGGGTGTACACACACGTATGCTCTATAAGTTAAACGGCGGCGGTGGACCTATATACACACACAAATTTCCCTAGACAGGCCTTCGCGTGTTTTCCGCGAAGCTAATTTATATCTGCACCGATATTTCACTTTTACTCTCTCTCTCTCTCTCTCTATCGCGAACACATGCACGAACTTGAAAGAGTGGACGGGGTCCGTATTACAAAACGCGCGGCTATATATATAGAGTTGGGAAGGGGAGGCCGTAAAAATTGCAAGCCGCGGGGACAGTCAGTTCGGACGTTATACACACACACACACACACATATATATATATATATGATGGTGAACAACATTTTCCGGAAAACGAAGCAAAGAAATTTACTGCCTTAGCCGGGTTTATATTGCCCGCGGTATATACTACTGTGCTTAATGCGAACGCCGAACGCCGACTTTCCTCTTTATCTCGTAATCGACGGTGGCAGCGCCGATTGTTTTAATAACTGCGCACCGCGCTGCGAAAGACACGTTCGACGTATAGTGTGCGGATCGCGTGCACCCGAGTTTTTTTTTCCTTTCTTTGTCGAGGTATACATAACTTTTTTTACCGCGGTTTTCGACACGTTTATTATTCGCTGATTTGTGTAATTGATTTTTATGTTTACACTGCTTTATGATTGACTTTTTTTTCTTTGCTTTTCACGGTATGATGAGGGTGATGTATGAACTGCGCAGAATTGCTATTGTATTGTACCTATACATTTTAAATTAAAAATTATTGTTAAACCCAATTACTAATTTGTAAACTTTAATTCTATTATATGTTTAAATAAATGTTATCTTTAAATGTTTGAATTAATTGACTTGAGAAGTATATAATCGAAATGGGTTGCTTATTCTGTATATGTAGGTTTTAAGTAAACATTCAAACTATATTTTACTTTTAACTTTTATTTAGGTCAGAGATTCAGTTGAAAAAACTGTAATACTAATTTAAGTATAAATTGCATAAATATCTTTTTATGCAGTTATAATTTGGTAATACGTCAGAGTAACGTATTAATTTCTTTGTTATAATGACTTACAATTTAGGTTTGCTTCACACTGTTGTTTTTCGATTGAACGAAAAATTGTATTTGTATGCAAAGTACATGAATTTTGTGTTAATTTATTGAAAATTAATTTCATGCGGAAATCTCCAATTAGTTTTGAAAAACGCGATTCATGAAATGAAATCTCCTTTGTTATGTTTTATTTTCACTTTTGCTAACAATAACATCCAAAATAAATGAATAGAAATACAAAGTCGATTGTTATATAGATAAGAAAATGTTACGGAATTTTTGGTAGTTTTGTCTTCAAAGCTGATAAAATGTTATTATCTAACGAATCCAACACCTTTCATTCCATTTCATTTCGGCTGCAGCCACATCCATCAGCGATACAGAAAACCAGAAAAAGGTCAAAAGTGATTCGAACGCCCCTTTTTTTTCTAATTGCATTGAGACGAAACGCGGCTATATACCACCTCGCAACTAAATACTATATACGTGCACCATTACTCCAGCCGCACCCAACTAACTTAAAACCGCGCAGCAGCAACGGCGGAAAACAATTCATTTCTCTCTATATGACAAAAAAGTGCAATAGCGAAAAAGCGAAAGAGCCGCGTTACGTCCACAGGAAGGTCCGACTGTCGGAACCTCCAGACCGGGCACCGATGATATCATCGAGGAAACATGCTGTACACACCGCAGCGCAACGAAAAAAAAAGAAAAAAAAAGGCGCAAAGAGAAAAACGAGAGTTGCGGGCATCCGTATAGTCGTACATCCGTATGACACTCGCGCGGTCCCTCTCTAACGCCAATTGCATAACGAATTCGTGCAACTACCATATATATATATTCACGCGTTCGGTGTGTGAGAGAGAGAGAGGTGTGTGTATGTATACAGTGTTGCGCGCGCGGGCGAATAAAATAATTACGGGACATGTCGCGCTTGCGTGGGACAAGTCGGGGAAGAAAAAGGGTAGCGAGAGGGGGGGGGGGCGGTCGCCGAGAAATTGGATATCCTAGGATAAATCGCGCGACAGGGGGGCAAAAATAAGCGAGTCTGCCGATTTATCTAATCTCCTGCTCTGTTAATCCGAGGGCCGCGGCCGACGCGCCAGACCTGCGAATACAGAGAGAGAGAGAGAGAGGAAGAGAGATAGATTGAGATTACGAGTACGTGAACACGCGAACCACTTAGTTACGTTTCGTTTGATGCAGGTTTCCATTTCGGCTCTATATAGTTTATTGACCTTTCTTTATATTATTTCGCCCTTGAGCTTTGTTTCCTTTTTCCCTTTATCTCTTATGTACATATATATATGCACTGAATTTTATATTCAGCTTGGATTAGTCGGACGTTAAATTTTCGTTTGATGCTCTTTCGCAACATTTTCAAACCTTATGATTGATGCGCGTTCGCGAGGCAAATGGAATTTAGACAGTTAATTTGATTCATTTTCTATTATAAGAAATGTAGCACGAGCCAAATTACAGTCGAATCTCGGGTATACGTTCGGAATAGGTTTTAATAATAAAGAAACACTTAGTTTTATGTAGCACTTCCTTTCAGTACTTTATACCAGAATGTTGAATAGACGGTGTTTGTATTATTTTCAAATTTTCATATGGTAATATTTCAAATATCTTATACAACTTATTTTCTTTGTTAGAAAAGATTTCTAAGGTTAATCATCCTGCCATGTGAAATTTCTTTTAAAATCTATTCTTTAAGATATACAAAAGCCCATGACATATATATGTGTAATGTTGGAATTACAAATAGAGTAGTGGATTGATTTAAATATAGTATATTTTAAAATAGTTCTTCTAACAACGTATGTATTAAAATTGATTAATTCATTTAAATGATCTTTTATATGGTAAGAACATGTGTTTCCAAAAACTTTGCTTAAACCAAGGGAAAAATATAATTTTCATTCGTTTTTTTACTCAGTATAAAATCCAAAAATCTGTTTTACTCATAACTCGACATACAAAAATTTCACCGGACAAGATTATCATTGTTTATAACTGTGTTTACGATGGCAAAATAATATTCTTATTCGTAAAGCCGCATATTTTGCAAGCCCATATAATCGCTCTAAGAAGCTCTTCCAAGAGGACTAGTCTTAAAAAAAAAATTATTTATATCCCATACACGCGACAGCCACTTACACGAGATAACGATGTATAAAAAGAAGAGGAAAGACAAGAAAAAAGGAAGAAGAGTATAGACACGTGCATATATACGAAATGGCTCGGCATTTTATGTAGACATTATTTGGCTTATACATATATAGTACCGGAGTCGCATTTGGCTTGCGCGCCTCTCTTGGCTGCTCAAAAGACTATATGCACGCGCATATTGCAGCGCCTAACTGTACGTACACATGATGCACAAGCTGCGCATTTACGGTACCTCGAGCTCTCAAGAGTCTGGGAATTTATATTTTTTTAACCCGTTTATCCTTTTTTTGCTATACGTCGCCCGAGTGTTTGCTGGCTTTTTCCGAGTGATTGCTTAATGAGATGGGCCATTGATAAAAAGAAGCATGTTGATAGTTTATACTACATACGTTTAGCAATCATAAGCTTAAAGTTTCTACAAGTATGAATACGCGTATACTACTGTAGGTTTTCTAAAATGTGAGATATGACTCGACAGGTAACTAAATATATTAAGTTAATTTTTTACTTTAGGGAAAAAATTACATGATTCAATTTAAGTTTTATCTACATTTTGAATCATTTGTTTTGCGCTTTAAACTCTTTTTGCAAATGTTAGACTATCTAATCCGTGGTCAAAATTCCAGCATTTTTTTTAATTGTCGGAAAACTAATTTATGACTAGTATTTAAATTTGAGAATTATATTACACTAAACATGGCTAGAAACATCCGAATATTTCAGTAAAATGTATGAAAAGATACGATTTTAATTGAAGAGATTTTTATATGAGCTTTTATGATCCTGATCCAGTACAAGTTTTATATAAAAAATATAGGCATTTTTACTTGATCATTTTCAATATTGTAATAAAAGGTTGAAAAAACGTTTAATTTAAGCAAGAAAACTGTCTAGACTAAAGGGTGGCCAGTTTATAGCTTATGTGGGAGGCAGAAACAGTAAATTTATAGTCTAATTACGGAATATTTTTACACCACACAAAGTTAAAAAATAATTAAATTTACCGACGTTTAAAAACCGATAGACTTGTTACCTGTTGAATAGTAACTTTTCACTCGTTAAGATTTATTGTTACGATAGTGACTTTGTAAGAAACCTTTAGGTAAAAGTGATAATATTTTAAAACTAATTGCTAAAAGTAATCGAAATTTCATGCAAACATACATTGTTACATTACTTCACTTATTTTAATCTGCAGCTGTTTACTTATTATGAATAAATCCGAATTCTTTAATTAGCCCGCACATGTCAAAGTCAGTTCTCATTCGCGAGAACTTTCAATTTTAAGAGCAAAGCAAGCTGTTGCATATTATACGTAAAAAAGAAGAATATCTCTGCTCTCTTCAACAGACGCAAGTCGACTGTAAAATGAATAAATCTCGCAGAAAAATGATGTATTAAAGCAAGTAAGAAGTAGCGAGGCGAGAGGGTAGAAAAAACGTTTAAGAAAAAAAAAAAGAGAATAAGAGAGAGAGAGGGAGAGAGAGACAGAGAGGGAGACAGAGAGAGAAAAAAAAAGGGTACATATAAAATATAAAGTTGCATCTCTCGTATATGCGTCATCGTAAAAAAGAAGAGCGCGGAAGGGTTAGGGGCTGCTAATTGGATACATCTAGTTGGCGGCTCTCTCTCTCTCTCTCTCTCTCTCTGTTTCCTCTCAAGAGCTGCGGTGGAGCCTTTTAATGTCTCCTTGCACCGCAGGAGAGGCCAGTTCGCGCATGTAAACAGGATCGTATAACGCGGCGCGCGCGCGTCTTTTTTAAAAACAACGACTCTCTTTTTCTGCGCGCGCGGTGGCAGACCGAGAGAGAGAGAGAGAGAGAGAGAGAGAGAGAGAGAGAGAGAGAGAGAGAGAGACGGGACGATCTGATTGTACGCGCCACTAATTGGATTTACCTCGTTGTTGCGTGTGACTTGGTTGCTCTCTTTCTCCTTTAGATGCGATCTTTGCCCTCCTTCTCATTTTTTTGTCTCCCCCTCTCTCTCTCTTTTTCTCCGCTATCGCCTCTCGTTATGTCAGCCTCTTTCCTTTTTTTCCACTCTCTTGGCCACAGCCTGTTTCCCTATATACACTGCTATATGCAGTTTCTTCTTTCTTTCGCTGTACGCTTCGTTTGCACTTGGCGAAACTCGCCTCGTCGTCCGTTTAGAGCTTCGGCAGCGCGCTAAACTTTACTTTATAGGTATAGTGCGGATTCTTCGGGTTATAGACGTGCCGATTGCTTTTGCAGATAATCGAGATTGAAGAGAGGTAGAGGGGCAAAGAGAGAGAGAGAGAGAGAGAGAGAGAGCGCCAAAGGGTAGCTCTGATGGCTTAATTTCATTATGGCTGAGCGTTTCTTTCGCGAATCACTTTTCAAAGATACCCGCGACTAATCGGCTGATTAAATTAAATCATTACACTTAATTGGAATTTAATTATAATTCGTTTCGATTGCATTATATTTTACGGCATAGAGAGCATAAAGCGACTGCAATATCTTTTTATTCGTGCGCGACGCATAACTTTGGTATATCTCTACAATATTAACTTTGTTGCAAATTTATAGTTATATTATGTATATATTCCAACACTTTCATGATGATACGTATTATAATCACTGCAGAATTTGAAATTTATAATAAAAAATATTCATTAAAAGGCATGATCTAATTAGAGCACATAGTTGAAAAGTCTAATTAAAGCAGTTTTTCCTCGGTGCCGCAGTTTCAGCGTTTAATTATATTCAGCTATATAGAATGGTTATTGGGTGCTTATAATTAACTAACAGCTATGCACATGTTAATAACTGTATATATAACATCAACGTAAACGCGTCAAAGTCTTGTTTTTGTTGTTCATATATAATCGATCGGCGTGGAGATATAACGTATATAGAAATGCTTCTTTTTGCGCGGTAATGCTTGGAACTCCTAATCGGCATTTATTCATTACGAGAGAAAGTACGACATATGTTGAAAATGTAATCAGCCACCGGTGCTGTATATAGAAAGTGAAGTTTTTTGCGCATAACCGCGTGTCGGCGCCGACGCCGCGCTTTTGGAAAACTCAGTTGCGGGGAAACTGCTATGGAGAAGGGAATTCAAATGTATAATTGACCATATCGACTGCTAACGTTTTACATCCTTAGAAAGTTACAAGTGACTGTGATTGTGTGTGTGAACTCAGTGGGGTGGCTTGCATTAGGTGGAAAATTAGATAATGACGATGACTGTCTTTTTTACTGCCATTATTGCTCATTTTCTAGCAACAACAGAAAGGAAATTATATATATACATATATGGTAATTGAAAAAGATAATTTGGAAACAAAGTAAACATTTATTTGGTAACGATCTGATACGATAAAAGATAAATTATAACTTTGAATCTTTAAATTATTGTAATCCATTATTGCAATAACAACAAAAGACTCTTGCTCAGAACGGAGCAGCAGCATTTAAAACACGCACTGCACATTGGGCTTCACTAAATAACGGTCAACCAAGACGAACGTGTCATATATATATAAAAGAGTGTGCGCGTAGTTCAAAACTCACGCAAGGCGCAATTTGTCCACGAGATGTTCGCCGTGTCCATTAAAAATTTTCGAGCATTAATATAATGTTATTTTGTTTCCACGCGGCCACTCGCGCGCACCTCATCTCGCTTCTCTGCAGCTTTCAAGCCGCTCGAGCTCTAATAGCCCATTCTCCTCCAACTTTCTCCGGGCGCCACGTGCGTTTAATACAAGAATTAGTTCCATTTTTCAAAATGATCTAAAAAATTTTCCACACACACTTTACGATAATAATAAAACTTTCCTGCGCGCAAGTTAATCGTCCATAGGGCAGAAATGTGTGTCTGTCGATCAGCGCGGCGTGAAAAGTCCTCGTCTCTTCGCGGCGTCGCTAAGGAAGCGAAAACGCGCGAGAGGGAAAAAAGAGACAGACAGCGGAGGAGACAGCTATATATATATAGGGAAAGAGTCGGCCGTCTCAGTCTGCCGAGCGAGTCGGCCTATTAGTCGCTCTCGCGCGCGCGATTAAGATGCGGGCCCCGTAGCTATATAGTGTCGCTCTCTCTCTCTCTCTCGGTGCTCGAGACACTCGACGTACCACGACAACTGCGTCACCTCGACGCGCGCGCATAACCTCGTGGCCCAGTGACTTCCTCCCTCTCTCTCTCTCTCTCTCCTCTCTTGTCTCTTATATAGGTACTCGCGCGGCCGACACTATGCAAATTGGTCCGGTAAACCGCGCGCTGCACGTCGATCTCCTTTTTGCCAATAGCGTACCGCGTATACGACGTATGCATCTCGCGTGGTTGCTCTCTCATATACCGATTTTCGTTACTTCTTCTCAACGCACGAGCTCTTCGTATATGTATACGAAGGACGATCCTCGTGAATTTACGATTCGAAGGATGTAGATAAATCTTCCGACTACTCACGCGAATGTGTATTTTGATACAGTTGCGGTAGATACGAGCGAGTGCGTTTGTATAGCGGTGGTCTTTTTTTTCGTGCTTTATGCGCATCGAGTCGAGGACTCACGTGTTACGTTCGGCGACAGTGTCGCGATACAAAGAAAGACGCGATCGGTCGCGTTGCCGGTTGAAATTTGATTATGCGACGTGAGTTGCCTAAATAGGCGCTGGCTTCCGATTATATAGTTGCGTCGCAATGAAGAATAGGCCTCGAATCATGACAAAGAGCACAGGTGCGTTTAATATGCGTTTTAAAAGGATTCGACAATCTTACACGCGCTGAGCTATATGCATTTTAAATAGACCGCGATCTGTCTTGCTATGATTCTTTATACTGCTTGTATTAAGGCTAAACATTCAAAGCTTGAATTGAGAAGGATATATTTAAATCGAAACAATTGACGATTCCAAAAGTTTCTTCGACAAAGAATCTTTGATTTTTTTCAAATTGAATAAATTCTAGATAATTTAGACCTTTACTTTCGCAAGAGATACAGTTCCACTATTGAAAATCCTCGCAGTTTTTAATCTCACAAACTTGAACATTCAAAATAACTTTGTAGATGTTTTTACGAGAGTGAATGCGAATCATGCACGAGTGATTTGCGCATTACATAGTATTCCAGCGTGCGAATAAGCGAGTGTAAAACTCCGTTATAATCCCAAACAGAATAAAAATATATAATTTCTCTCGCGGTGATTTATTCCAAACTTGGCTTGCACACGCTTTTCTAGGGCTGTATATATGCATCATTCAGAAGACAATAAAGTGGGTAGGCAATAATTTTGAATCGACGCTTTTCTGTTATTAAAATCACCAGATGATTTCCGTGAACAGTATAAGAATCCGCGCTCGCGCTTTCTACAATAATCGTCCCACCGCGTTAATGCACATCCACCTCGCAAACGTTAGAAACCGAGCCAAGAAAGTCCGCGATGATCACGAATATAACATGAACGATATGTACATATATATGTACAAGCGAACAAAGCTCCGTGGCGCACATAAACTCAAACCGAAGGCTTTAATCACCCTAATTTAAGTGAAACCGCTCCTCTAAAAGTTACTTTCAACAACCCACTATATTCGCCGCGGCTGAGGAAATCGAGTAGCCCCATCAACTTTGTATATATACATATATGTGTGAGTGTGTATATACATCACACTCGCCGCAATTAAGCGTACGATCGCTCCTCCCACGCAAAAGTTTCTCTCCCTCGTTCGAAGGAGCGCACGAGTAAAAAGAAAAAAAGAAAAGAAAAACGAATGAGAAGAGGCGGAAGTACAAGTCGAATCGGTGTCACAATAATAATAACATTAAAAGGTTTAATTTTCGTTCGGTTCCAGGGTCCCTCTACACCGAGTGCGCAGAGAAGAAGGCGGACGCGCGCATAAAGCGGGTCAGAGAGTCGGAACAAAGGAAGGAGAGTTGCCGAGCTCGACACAATGGAGTCCTGGCTAAGCGAGGTGCAGCGCGTGAGGATTCCCCGGCCGAAATTCGGCAGCGGGAACTCGGTCCGACGATCCAACTCGAGCGTCCAACACATCCGGCCCGAGACGAGGCAGGTCGTACAGGAGGTAGCCAAGGCCACGGAGGAGCTGCGCCAGGCACTCCAGGAGAAGCTCTGATCCCAAATAGTCGACTATTAACCCCAACATCTTGTGTAATCCAATCATCCAACCCAAACGACCAATCAACCCCCTTCGAGACTAGTCTGGACGATAGATCCTGGGACACCCTATCTATTATACTATTGCTCTACATCGCGTCCTATTATAATCTGCCCATCATCTTATCATATCGACTCGCACACATCCATTATATTATACATTATTCACGCACGTGAACACCCGTCGTATATTACGCGCATGATTTCATCGACCACACGGAGAAAGTAGACCGTCATTCGAGCGTGACAGAGAGCTGCGGGGAAGAGTTTTGATAATCCTGGATTCTTCGTTATGGAGAAACGCGGAGCAATTATGTATGTGGTATCTCGAGAAAAGCACCTGTTTACAGAGATATGCATGGATGCACACATCGAAGCTGAAGCTGGAAGGTATCGAGCCGATCTATGATTTTAACGAGCTTGTAATTTGTTTGAATATACATGTACTTCGAGTATAAAATAATGGGTATAACGAGTAGCTTCGTAATTTGTTGATTCGATCAAAATTAAAATGATACTATATCCCTATCTTTTGTTGCGTATAATACCGCGAACATTAGGATAGAGTTTCGTTATCCAAACAATAAATGTGGAGTCGAGGCGAGAGCAACTAAGATGAGCTTCTCCAACTCAAACAGCTGGGAGTTTGATTTTTGTATCCGCAAGTACTACGAGGCTGCAAGTTCAACAATGCAACTTCTCATAAGGCTTCGTTTCTCGACGTGTGCTTATATAATTGGCCATTGTAACCGCGCGATGACTTAAGCGAAGCTCAAGGCTCTTAGACAGTATTTACTCGATGATACAGAGAGATTCGTTTTTTTCCGAATGTATAACGGACGAGACGTAAGTGAAAGCAAGTAATTATTTTTTACAAAGAAGATTCAAACGCACGTCTATCAGCATAATCTATCTATTAAAAAATATTTATTAAATATATATATATACATTAAATGTATTGTGAGAGCATTGGAATTTTTAATTGTGTTATTTATGTCTGCTTAAGATAATATATTTCTTCAGGTGAACTTTTATATTTATCCGCTCGCACGCCGGGATTCGAAATAAAAAATGGAAATTACGTATTTATAAAAGAAAATTATGTGTTTTACTATAATACACAACGAGCTTCCCTTATATGCCAATGTCTTATGTTGCAAAATGTATAAACGGTAGTGGATAAAAATGTAATTAAGGTATTTGTTTCTACTGTTTTATTATAGATACACACTTATTTGCTTTCAAAATCGTCTGCACGCGCGATTATGTTAAATGTCACGATACATCTTCACTTCAATTGAAATGTTTGATACTATAATTTGGAATTTCTCGCAAAAGCATCGTCCATTCGCCTTAAATGTTCTATACTCACGATTTGCAAATTCACGTGTCGAATAATTCAGACACTAAATATACATTTATAATACGACGATGATGTTTACTATTCACGAGACGACATATTGTAAATATATTCACATAGTTCCATTTGAACTTTTCTTAATTATTATTGTTGTTTATCGTACCATAAAGAAAAATGTATATGCTTTAGATAATAAGATTTTATAATACGTTATACAGTAGCATTATTACTCTTATCAACATTGCTATCATAATTTGCAATTAATAAATAATTTTTAAAAAGAAAGATGCTTTATGAATTATACATTTATTTTGTTGGCAAAATAGAAAATTTAAAACAACAATGTACTCGCTACATGATATTGTACGTGTACGTGTTTTAATTTATAAAGCGGATCGAATGAAAAGTGATGATTAAATACAGAATGGCATATGGCAGTGAAGTCGTTTTTTCTCGTGCCTATTTTTACCTTTTCACTCGTCGGGGCTTTTGATTAATTCAAATTTTACTTTTTAAAAATAAATCGTTTCATCGCGTGCGCAAATACACACTTCCTATATTTTAGTAATTTAAAAATCAAGATTTTATAGAAAAGAATGTTTCACACCATATCTGTCGAATGAAATTAGTTTTCAAGCATACGATTATTCGTGCTACATGATATATTCATCTTATAATGGACACGGGCATTATCTTTGCTTCACACCCACGTTAACTCTAGCCGAAAAATGTTAAAATTGATTATTTATACAACCTCGCGATTTTAAATAGGTATATTTGCCGCACGAGCCACTGCACAACTTTCTACTATCGTATGTATATGCACTTGAATATATATA
The DNA here is from genome assembly GCA_900490015.1 of Megastigmus stigmatizans. Lineage (NCBI taxonomy): Eukaryota > Metazoa > Arthropoda > Insecta > Hymenoptera > Megastigmidae > Megastigmus > Megastigmus stigmatizans. The sequence continues at coordinate 12,750 of UELV01101303.1, forward strand.
CCTATACCAGTGAAGAGAAATGTCATTTTTAATTGCCCATATAATAGCTCGACTAATGCATAATCGTAAAAGCTCTTGCAAACATTTGAATTTAAAATCAAAAGTTATGAATAAACAGTGCTTGCATTATGCAGGAAATATACTCCGTGTGTTCTTGCGAATTTATGTATATATAGATATCGTTTTCATTCGATTCTTCTCTTTTCCCCAGTTATTTTATTCCACAACGCCGCAGATCTTGTTCCAAGAAACCAAACTTTTACCTATACCTTTAAAGAACCATATATTTAATTTTCCTACAATTCTATATACAGAGCATCTCAACCCATCATCAACTATATAAAATCAGACTGGCTGTATACATGAGTTAAAGCAGGAAAATTGCGATATTTTGCATAATTGTAACAGCCAACCGAAAGAAAAAGTCTCCGAGCAAACTACCAGTTATACATGTGTGCTTATGTATTATTCCATATATATAAATACTGGTGGCACGCTCGCACGAGGAGCGACGCAACGCGAGTTACATAGTATATAGTCGTCGATTCGGCGGCATCAACTGCCCCGCACATTTATACCACTGGATATATAGTCGTGAATATTCTTTTTCCGCGCGCGCTACTCAAAGAGAACAAACGGAGCACGAGAAACCTGTATAATTATTATAATCCGCAGCTCATTATCGGTTAATCCCCCGGCGACGCGCGCATAACAAAAAGAGCACAGTAAGATATAATACGCGCTGAGAAGCGCAGTATAGAAACCTGTTAATTTGTCAGGTAGGAAAAGGAGCGAGTATAGCGGCGTCCTCTTTGCCGATTCGTGGCTTCTCTCGGTTCTCTGGTTCTTGTGAAGAGTCGCGCACCGATCAAAGGCAAAGTGAGCGAAGAGAAACGCGCGCCCACGTATATATATGTAAGCACACTTTTTAGGCAGTGGACGGACGCTCGGCTAGTTAGCCGCCCGGTCCTCATTAACGCCGAGACTCGTTTTAATTGGACTGGACCTCGCCACGTGCGTGTGGAACTCCCGAAGAGACTAAGCGTATACGTATAGTTTTCAATTTTATTTTACCATCGCGGCGCGGGAATTAATAGTTATGTCACTATTAAATATGGATGATATAGAAGGGGTCCGGCCATATCGTTCCCGAGTTATGGTTTAATTAGCGTGTTACACACGACGTTGCGGATCGTATTTTAGATATTTATGAGCGGCGCGCGCGATGATGTACGTTATAAAAGAGTAAGCTATACGCCGGTACACCGCGCGCCTCTATAATACCTCCTTTTATGCTCTTATGCTTTGGTATATATATATAGATATAAAATGTTATATTTTCCAACTCGAATTTTTTCGCCTCTCGTTTCTCTATCCAGCAGCGCGACCACTATTATCATTATTTATGATATTATGCGCTTATTAAACATTCTATTTGTTTGTCGAGTATCGTTATATTAAAACTTTCACGTGAATATATGATTTTCTTTTTTTTTTAAATGTATTCATATTTTTTTTAATGATTTATAATGTCCGTTTCCGCGATATCTCCATTGAATGTATATTTTAAGTGAAATGCAGAAACGTATAATTTAAAGTATTGGTTTATTAGCTGCACGAATGAAATATTCATGAAAATATATAAGATATAATCAATAAGATAGTAATTGATAAGTATATGTATAAGCGCATTTATACGCGATGTACACTTTAATTGAAATTGCGCGAAAAAAGGATCATCGTGCAGTGTTCCGAGTTATTAATATTAATTATAAACCCTCTCATACATAAAATTATCTAAAAATAGACACCTATATAGATGTAGATAATGTATCTGTTGTGTAAGCAATACATATATGTAACATATTGCATAAATTACATATGTATACGAGTACATGCATTACATCTCAACTTTTAGGCGCAATTATTACGCGTCGTGTATGTACAGAAAAACCTGTCAGTTCTGTGCAAAAATATTCAAGTTGCGAGTCCTGTGTTATTAACCTTAACAATCGTCGTTCTCTCGGAACCAGGAAACACATATCGCAGTACACGATACACGAAAAGTCCACGGAATTTTTCATAAAAATCTCCGCAGCACAGCAAATCAACGAGTATAGGCTTCGCATCCGTTGATGGCTTTTCCTATACTATACGCAGCTTGAATGGAGTATACGGAGAAAAAAGGGAGAATCTAAAAGAGAAGAGCCGCGATGCTTATATAGGCACATGCACAAAACCGATAGTTTGGTCATTAAAACCCGCAGCAATGCAGTCTCTTCTCCTCCTCCTTCTTCTTCTTCTCTCTCTCATTCCCACGTCGCCAATTACTCGAGCGAGGCCCGCGCGCGGTGCGATAGCCTCGCGATAAATCGCGACTGCGAGCTGCACTCGTCGTCTCTGGGATATAAAGTCGCGGGATCTTTATATTGACTCGTTTTCTCGCCGCATATAACGTATACACATCTACCTCACGTTATGCGCAACTTATGAAACCCCCGTCCCGAAAAAAAAGTGCAAAAGTTTTACTGCACGCGCGCAACACACAGAGAGAGTGAGTGAGAGAGAGATAGAGGAGGAAGAGAAAAAGTGTTCAAGGCAGCATGACCTTGAACCCCGCAGCAACAGCAGCAGCGGCGGCAAAGGCTCAAGCTAAGCCCGTCTCTCCAGTTACGTATATGTGTGTATATATATATATATATATATATATGTGTGTGTGTGTGTGTAAGCGAGTGCATGTATCCCGGTGTGTAATTATTAAAGCAGTTTTCGAGCCCGCGCTCGTATAGTGGATAATGCAAGCCGCACTCGAGATTGGAGAACTTGTGCGCCGTACACATACACACACAGATACACAGACACAGACACACATCGGAGTCTTTATAACCTTGCGCGGTGCACTCTAACGTTGCCGAACGTGGGCGTGGTATCCAACTTCCGAATGTTGCTGAAATTGTTATGGGGATTCCTCGTTCGTTCGTTCGCTCGCTTCTCTCTCTCTCTCTCTCTCTCTCTCTCTCTCTCTCTCTCTCTCCCTCTCTCTCTTTCTCTCTTTTTCACGCGGCCGCGACGCATCGATCGCTCGCTCGAACTGCTCGAAGCTGTATATATATATATATAATGCACCGACCGACGAATTAGTATACAAACCGAAGCTGAAGTTTTTAAAATTTGGATGCTCAACTGGGGAGTGGATGCCGCGTCGCTGTGTTGGTGCGACGCTCTATATAGTTCAGGGATTCGTTTAATATGTGGTTTTCATTTAATAAGTATAATGAAGCCTACGCTCAAAGGCCAACAGACAGTGTTGGAAAAAATTCAAGTTCTAAAGATCGTAAATTTACAGGAATTTGCGGGAATCTGACATTTTTCAACTTTCATTTTTTTAGTACTTTATATAATTATACGAATTGAGAAATATTAAACTTTCAAAAATTGTTTCAAAGATATAGATTATGATATATTGGGCATTTGCTTAAGTTAAAAAAAACTGATAATTGTTCTTGCAAATTATATGGATAATGATATAGTATTTAAAATGCTGATACAATAATCGGTCACATATTTTGTGTATCAAGCATAAAATGTGAAAAGGAGTAATGAAATTGCCTGAGGACTCAATACGAAGTTTGTACTGTCATTTAGAATATGAAAAGACGTTCAATTGAAAAAAATTCACCTCCTTATTTGAAGAGAAATATTCTAAAAATGGCCGCGTTTAGTGTATCATATGCTTGATATAGGGAAGTAGAAACAGACGAATATACACTGAGAGAAAAGAAGTTTTGTATTACGTGATCGGTTCATTTACAGAACCATTATTGAATATCACTTATATTAAATACGAATACATTTGTCATGAAGCTCTAGTTCTTAACTATTAACGTACGTTTGGATTTAATATTAATCCGTCGTGCTGTTCTCATAAGTGATAAGAATACTTAATAGTTAATGAATGTGTATTAAAACATATATCCAAAATTTGAGAGAGAGAGAGAGAGAGTGTATATATATATCACAATGTCGAACTTACGGAATGAATGAATTCAAATACAAAATGTTTGGCGTTAAATGATTCTGTCATTTAATATTAGTGAATCAGTTATTAACTATTAATCCACGGCAGATTTGGTATAAGTCACCTGTTCAAGTGAATATTCATTAACAGTAAAAGAATATTCAATTCGCAATATTCAAATCCACATTCATTATCAGTTAATCCACAGTCATTTACTGCAAGACATTTTTTTCTCAGTGTAGAAAGACGCTAATTTACTATCAAGTTTTTATCAATCTTCCGTTCGTAATTAATTTTTTTTAAATTCAATGTATTTTCCACACTCTAAATAACGATATAGCTTTCGTGAGTTTCCTCGAAATACTGCTTTTTATTTCAATTTTGCAGGCATCCTCCTTTAGATCCTTCGAATTTCCGTAAAAAAGTTTAATTATTTATTTCTAAGAAGACAATACGAAAATTATTACGAACTATTATAATAAGAAAGTTACATTACAGCCACAAATGTTTTCCGTACCATAACATTTCTTTTGTTACACGAAATAAATATATTTGAGTAATAAATTAATAAATTTTTGTGATTTAGAAAACGTAAGTAGTCAATCGTCCGAAATCATATAATTAAAGTTTAAAACCGAAAATTTATGTTAGAATGAAAATCTTCAATAATAAGTACTTAAAAACACTATAAGCAAAACGATGAATTCTATAATTAAATTTTTTTAAATTTTTCTAAACGTCAGTCATGGTCTCTCAAACTATAAATAACTAAATGTATTGAACGTGTGTATATATATATAGCATCTAAATTAATGTTAATGATAATAACCTAGAACAATGACTATATAAACTCGACTAAATTAATTAAGGGAAATAATTATTAGTAATTGTAATTAATGTATAATATTCTAGCGATCTAATTACATAAATATCTTACGAAAACTTCTCGTCTACGACCTACGGGAGGAAAACATCTTGAACAATTGGAAATCTCGGACTATTCTTTTACATAGAAATCCTTATTTTGATATATAATACGAAATTACTAAATATATATATATATACCAGAACGTTTCAAACACCGTGATTTAAAAATGAATATATTTATGATTATGATATTTCTTGTATAAAATATAAAGAAATCTTGGTCGTTTGAACATTCCGATTTTTACCAACTAATATATATATATATAATTAATATAAATAAATGAGAGAGTATAAAGGGAGTCTCCCCTGAAATCACATGTGCGATATAGAGAGTATAAAGAGAAGGTGTGAGTAACGAGTCTGCGGCAACTTACCAAATTGTCGGCGTGTAGATGATGATGAGCGTAATCCCGATTGCCCCGCGAGCCGCCGGGCGAACTGTGACGTCTACCGCCCCGATCGCCGTCCATGTCGTCGTCGTAGTCCTGCGCCGAAATCGTGCCAAAGCGGCATGTGTTTTTATTCAAAATGAAGCAAGCAAGCCACGAGAGGTGAGAAAAAAAGCGTGCGAATCCTTGCACGAAGGATCTCGCAGGATCGATTATAATATAATATATATGATATGATGATTAATTTAATGTGTGTGATTTGATTTGATTTGAGGATGGCGCGAAAGTGATGTTTCAGTATTTATATGTATAAGGTATATACGCGCTGGGAGGGGAGACAAATATACTCATTAAGTATACACGATCAAATATTGTACTGGTGTTTCTTGGATTATAATATATATTTGTTTTTGTTTTTGTTGTTGTTGTTATTGTAGTCAGTTTCAAAGAAAAACTAAAAAGACGCGAATAGTTTATTGTACCTGATTTTCGTACTCGTCATCGTTGGAGAGTGCGAGGTCAGACGTGGCGACCTGATGGTGCTGACTTCGCCTGCATGCCCCTCTGCAATGTCCCAAAGTACTGTTTTTCAAAATTACTTTTCTTACAAACACTTGGCGAATTTTCTGTTTTCTAGGTCAAACTTTTATTTGTATCCTAAGTTATGAAACGTCGTAGATTCGCTGCAAAATACCTTTCTTGCCTTTCTACATGTTTGCTTTTTTTTTATCTTTCACTCGGCAATTTTTGAATGTGCTCGTTGATTACAAAAACTTTGGCATTTATTAAACGACGTTCTCGGCGAAAAATATCAATGTGTCTTTTTGTCAGAAATTCGTTTTAATTCTTAATCAATAAACGGACATAAAATATGAATGAATTTACAACGGATAATTGAAGCAATAAAATTAACTGCTATTAAAACTGTTTATCATTATTCTTATTATGTAGAGTTATTAGAATATTTGAATTTCGTCTATTAAACTTCATTACTCTATAAACACATTTTGAATTCTGATTGTTTAAGTTCGATGAATATTCGTTCGGACTCAATTTAAAATCACATATTACTAACAGTTTCAGTTCATTGTATAATTTAACAGATCGAAATAAAATTATTACTCACAATGACAACTTTGAAACTAATCAATTTAATAAATTCACTTTCTTAGAGACAATAATAGTCTCGTTTAATTTACTTCACAACTTCAATTTTAGAAAACTTATATTGATATTACTAGAACTTAACTGTTTCAAAAATGTCTGTGTGTGGATGTGTGATTCAAACTTTTTTTTCGCATATATTTTGGAAATGTTGATATTTTTTTTTTTATAAAATTTGGTATAGCATTTTGAGTCTAATTTATTTTTAGACCTAATTGGAATTTTAAGTCGGATGTATCCCATTCAGGTGATTTATCAAAATTTTTAAATTCAGACAATGATTTTAAGGTATCGACTTTGAGTCAAATTTGCCTCAAGCTGTCCAGATTTTCCAGTCTACTGTATATCATTGATGCAATTTGTTTATTGAATTATATAATAATATATAATAGTGAAAAAATTGAGACTCTATGAGAAAGTAAACTGCTAAAGTAGTTAGCAGCGGTTTTTAATTTTATTTATTTTTATTTACTGTTTTTATATTAAAAGCTGTTTGCTACTTTTAGTTTATAGCTATACAAATTATGCATATTTATATAATTGCATATTTATACGCAAACTGTGTTTACAGTATTTTACATAATATTTATTACGCACGCTTAGCGTTTTTCAACAAAATGTTATTACTTTACGTACTTAATCATACAAAAAAAAAGAGTAAAAGTATTGGCAAATCCTATACTGAAATTTTCGATTGAACTTAGGTAGCGCATAAATATATAAATATCAGTACTCAAAGCTCTTTTTAAGCTGTAATGAATGACATTTTGCAGAATATCATTATAATTTTTATTCCAAAAATACATTTTCATATAAGAATCAGGAAGAAAACGTTCTCTTATTGCTCACTAAATAATTGTCGCTTTGATTACAGACACTTTCTAATTTCACTCCCGATCGTTAATCATAAGATATATAGATTGTAAATTATAAGTCATTCGCTCCTATCTCGACCAATGAAAACAATAAATCGCAAATTCAAGATCTATTTCACAACTCTCGCGCTATATGCACTCGTTAAATTTACAAAAGCTTGATTAATCGGGAGAACGACCTTTTCGACAGCAATTGTACCGGATAATAAGCGCAGAATTTATTCGAACAACGGCTAAAATAACTTGACTAAAAAAACGGAAAAAAGAAGGTGAGGGGAGAGAGAAAAGTGCAGAGCTGGCGAGAGCGAGTTATGATTGGAAAAGTCCTGAAATAATTCCTGTAACAGCGCGGCGCTTCCATTCTCTCTTCTTTCGCGGTGGGGGGGCTTGTAATTTCGTTTCGCGTCAATAGGCGGAAGTCCGTTGTGTCGTGCCACCGTCGCACTAAATCGAACGTGGTATATGCTCTCGTTTATACAGGTTTGACAGGCCCGCGATTCCCGGGCGAAGCTTCGAGTCAAAGGCTCACGGGCAAGGATAGATAGATAGAGAGAAAGAGAGAGAGAGACAGAGAGATAGAGAGAGAGAGAGAGAGAGAGAGAAGAGGTGGAGGAGTAGAATGATGCGTGGCGACCGGCCAAATATCGATTAACAATTATATGAAATCGCGGCGCCAAGCTGCTTGCTTTCTCTCTCTCTCTCTCTCTCTCTCTCTCACTCTCTCGGTCTGTCGCTCTCTCGGTCTCGCGTATGTATGTCGCTTAGGAGAATAATCAGATGGCCGAGACGGGCATGCTAATGATTTCATTTGGAAAATTAACATTTTTACGATGTTAGTGGACGCTCTCCTTTTTTTCTCCCTATGAACTTTCTCGCTTCAGCTCCAGTTTGGGGTGGGTGGAAAAAAGAGTCCGGGAGTGTCGTTTCGGGGGGAGAGCTTTTTTTATCAGGATTCTTGGATTGGCAGAGAAGGAGAGAGAGAGAAGCCATAGATTAAGTCGACTGCAGACTGGAACGTCGAAAATAGTTTTATGGTCGCGATAGGATGAATCTGACTTATAATCATTGGCTATTGAAGCTGCGTGTATAAGTGACTAGTCGTTTGTTAATGCTACGTTGTAAAGTATTTTAAGAATGGGGTATACAAAACTGGTAACGCGAGGGTTTTTTTGACGAGCGCAAGAATTAGCATGAAGCCTCGTTTTATGTTAGATTTTAGTGCTACAGTGTCGTTTAATCGGACGATCGCGTGGACTGGATTTGTATAAAAAAAAACGATTTCTTTATTACAGCTAAAATGATGCCGATTAATTATTATTTTCCGCTGAGTAAAAGATCTTGATAAATGTTAATAAATCTTAATTATGTCGAAGAACATATTCTGAATTTTGATAATAGAATAACTTAAGTTTAAATAGGTTTAAAGTACATGTGTACTTGTATGTATACTTGTTGCATACTTAAAATTCCAACTTCCATATACTGTTTTACTAACAGAATTTTGCCGCATAAGAATCAATTCCCTTATTATGTTGTACGTCTAATGTAGGTGATTAAAACTCTAGAACAGCTTATTTTACAGAATGCAACTTGCAGCACGACAGATCATATGCATATTAATCTCTTGGTTGATTCTAAAGACGGTTGTGAAATGCATATATGTGCCTATTATAAATTTTGCCTCATTACATTGCAAGCAAACTTCGTGAGGGAGTTTCATTCTAATAAACGTGTTTTTCACTACCTATCATATAATAACGACCATAAAATTGTTGTTTTCAATATTATTAATTTTTTAATCTAAATTAATGTCATAATTATAGATGTTCTTTTATTGAAGTAAGCAAATTTTCAGTTCACGATATATTTTTAATTATTTTATTCTATTTTAGACACGGCTCTTTTATTTCATGAATTAATTATTAGTTTCGCATATTAACAGATACTGTCATAATTTGCAAAGTTTGTAAAGTAAATAATACTCAAGACTAAACTGCATATTCAAATGCAGAAACATAACCATTTTGAAACTTGAAAAGAAACGTAATCTGAAACTGCACATTATCCTAAACGATTTGTTAAGTATGATAGCCTAGACAATTGATGATATTTTTTTAATAACCTAGTATTCTAGACCAACATTTAATATCATTTAATCAAAATACATTAAATATAAACTAGAGATAGAATTGAAGTAATAAGAGTTTAAATTCCTAGTGCAGAGTTTAAGTTGATTCCAATAATTTTAATGACATCCTTTATCTGCACGCTTAATCTTCTAAAGTGGATTTGTTATTCTATGAATGAAGTGGATTTATATTATTATAATCGTTATTCCATTTTATAATAAACTGGATAATAAATATATCAAAAGAGCATAATTTCTTTTCAATATTTTAATATTAACAATAATTTTATTTAATGTAAGTAAAACATTTTAATTTTTCTACTTTTTAAATTGAAATATTATTCGAACCATCTTAGACTTGCAACACCTTTTGCACTATTCATAATTGGGCAAACGCGCAGATGAGTACATTTCGATGATCACAAAGCGTTTTTCAAATTGAAAGCTTTGTTATATTGAAAATGGTACTTTAATTATCTGCCATTCAATAAAATATCATTAAAATAATGGAAAATTATTTATCGAATAACCTAACAAGACATTATCAATGAAGTAAACTTCCAGACCGAGGTCGCAAAGTAGTAAAAAAGACGCTTTGCAATTCATCGGAGCTCAGTCACCTGCATGTATGCCGAATCATTAAGATAATAAAGAGTAAGTATACAGTTATATATAGTTATATATATATAAGGAGAGAAAGAGAGTGAAGTGATAGAAGAAAGAAGTACGGCAAAAGAAAGAGAAGGTGGTGTCGACCTGGTCCGGGGCATTTCGGGCCCGAGGCCGCTGTCCTCACTGGGCGAACGGTATTCCTGGTTATCCCGAGGCAGAAGCGGTCCCGTCACTCCCAAGGGATCTCCTTCGACGTCCATCAGTCGTCCCGGTCGGAAACAGCCACCGCTTATGACCCTCTGCGGGAATCCACCAAGACGTCCCTTCAATACCCGCTTCAACCCGCTTCAACTACACTCTCTTTCATTCCCTCCCACCCCGCCCACTCGGTATATTGCAGTGCTCTCTCTCACACACACACCTGACTCCCGCACACTCTCTGCAGCCGTCACGCGACAGCTTGCCCGAGCTTTCGATGCTTGTCATTGTTTTATGTCCGCACCTCTGCGAAATTTACCTCGGCATCGTATATATATATAAATCGAGGAAAAAAAAGGATGTTTGGCTGTGTATGTGTGTGTGTATATGTACGTGGGAGGCTAAAAAAAGAGTCGACTGCTCTTGGTATGTGCAGGAAATAGGTTTCTAGGCTTTATACGTATCAAAAGCGGCGAATCGATGGCGAACTGGCGGCGTATTATATTATATATATAGTCGGTGCTATCGTGCACGCGCGGATATGTCAGAAGCTATCTCTCTCTCTCTCTCTCTCTCTCTCT
>UELV01101308.1:0-23254 GCA_900490015.1 Megastigmus stigmatizans
ATTTTTATATTTAAAAGTATATAAATTTGGATGTATAAACGTTTCCGAGCTTTTAAAATGAGATTTTATTACAATAAAACCTACCTTCAATGAGAATGGCTCCTGCAGTGTTGAGTTGACGCTTGAGGCTTGACTCTTGACGGACAAAACGCCCGAACGCCGCGAATTTTCCAGGAATCATGTAAGAAGGGGAGCGTAATTTCACTAGGCTGATAGTGACTTTTAGCGCGAAATTTCTGTTTGTCATAGTCACTTGGAATTTAGTGACTATGCACTAAATTTCTAGTGAAATAAGTTACACTAATTAAAATAGTGAAATTTTCACTGAAATTAATTTAGAGAGTAAATTTATAAATGCAATATAAGTCAGTCCGTGCATCCTATTCACATTTACAATATAATATTTTCGTTTATTTAATTCTTATATGTTTCTTTAGATGATATGACTTTGTAAATGATAATTTGAATAGCCCATGAACACCATTACGACCAAAAAAACAGCTATATAAGAACACCGCAAAACCATTCATTCTCGCCTCCTCCATGTTCCACGAGCACAAAATCTATCCATCTCAATACAGCACGTATCATTTCGCAAAGCTCTATTCGCCCTCACCCCTCCCCCTTCCCCCTGAAACCGGGAAAACGCAAGCCACACCTATATACCGCAACAATTAACACCATTGTCCCTATAACACTTTTGTGCGTAAGCGCTCATCATAGTATAGGAAATGGGGGAAAAAGGAGTCGATGCTGCGTCGATGAGCTCGTCGGACTCAGCTGCACACGCATAGGAAAAAGCCTCAGATTTCGACATTACTCAACGTGGATCAACCTGCCAGACGTGTTTTCGGGCCTTCCATTGTACGCATTACGCGTCGACGAGTGTCTTACGCGCCGCTGCGCTTTTTTTCCCTCGCCAAGCGCAAGTTTCTTGTATCGAGGGGTGAGAGAGAAAGCTTTGTGTGTGTATATATGCGCGCAAGAGGGTTCGAGGTGCGAAGCGCCATTTCCTTCCTCGGAAGTCTCTGTGACAGGCTGCTGCTCCCGGATGATTTTTCATGAGGATTTTCTATTTTTAGAAGTGTGTACCGACGCGGTTTTGGGGATTTGTGCTCTGAGGTGCTTTCGATTTGTTTGTTGGGTATTTGTGGGAGGTATTGCTCAGGGTAGAATGTCATGAAGGAAGAAGGACTTATGATTGGATTTTGAGATTGGACCTAGATGAGTTGGGATGATTTGAACAAAATTTTGGACAATGCGTGTTATAAGAAAATTTTTTCTTAAAAATAAATAATTTTAAGAGAAATTTAAAGAGTTTCATTTTTGGGATCAAGCTAGCTATACTGTATATGTATCGTGGAAAAATGTTTAGCGAAAAAGTGTTCTATCCAAATCGCATAAATGTGAAATTATAAACGAAAAAAACTATATTAAAACCTGGCTCTCAATCAAAACTGCACTAAGATGATGTCACATAAACGGGATCTTGAAGTTGCTATGCGTGCAGCTGCTGTTGCTGTTGGGCTTGCTGCGTCTGCTGCTGGTAGTCCGTACTCGAGCCGTAGCCGCCGCTGCCGCTCCCGTGGAACATTATCCCTCATCTGAGCTACCTCCACAACATTCGCTGAAAACAATATACTGGTTAGCCGAAGACACATTTTTGGAACACAGGACAATACATTTTTTATTCGAGCATTTTTATTTTAGACAAAATATATTGCGCTTTTCCATGACTGAGAAAGGGATAGTGGAAGATTTATTCATAATGAAGATATTTATTCACAGTTGACGAGATTAATTTGAATCAGATGCTAAATCTGTTAAATATTAACAAATCTGTTTGATATAAATCAATCCTCTTAGTGAGTACACTTATAAAATGGGAAGGAGAATAAATTATTAAAATTATTTCTATTTTAATAAACTCTTTATTCTTACTCTCTTTCTTCTTTAGTAAAATAAGAATACAAGAACACCCATGAATACAGAATTATCACTGGCATAAGAAAGGCAAGCGAAATAAGTAAATCATTATCTTCTCCGCGATAATATTCATCATATCCACAATAGTATAATTTTTTATCCTCGAGACTTAATGTGTGAAGGCGAATTTTGTTCCTAAACTTGGACGTCGATATAGAAGCCAATCTCCAGGTATGCGAAACTAGCAATGCGTTATACAAAGATTCCTCATCTAAATACGAAAAAATTTTTTGGGACATTTCTAATGGTAGATGATGAATGAAATCTAGGCCATCTGCACTTTCTGAATGGCTCGATTTGGTGAAGAGTCTCCGAAGATTAATCTCGACAAAAAAAAATGGCACTATATATTCACAAAGGAAGTTCAAATATTCCACTACGATCTTGCGCGCCACACTGTTCTTCCATTGAGGATCAATCTCAAGTGATGCATGGTAATTAGGGTTTAGTTATATAAGGGCATTGTCAGAAATGCGGGCGCACATCTATTTTCCCTGATCGTTAAACGTACCTGGACATGTATATTTTTCTATTACAAGGTCTTCCAGCAATCGGTCATATTCCCTTAATTTCTACATGGCACCGGGTCTGCAGGCTAATTATGGCGTCAGTAAGCTACACTGATAGAAAGATTCATTTGAGCCAAATGCATCATGCATTTGGGAAAAAAAGTTTCTCGTATTAATTGACTCAAATGCATATTTCTTAACCGTTAAGGAATATTCATTAACAGTTAATGCACGATCTCAAGCGTTGCGTGTCTGTACCTCAAAGAAACCATTCCTTAACTATTAATGAATCACTTTTTCCATACCGAATCAGTTATTTAACTTAATAATTATTTATATTATATATACCAATAATTAAATTCCTTAATTAACTTCTAACTTTGGCGCCTAAAAGGGTATATTGTACGAGATTGGATACCTATAGGTATGCATAAGACGGATATAGGTAGAATTTTTCTATATTTACACGATTTTCTTTGTCCTACAAACCAATTTCATTTTTTCATTAGTAAAAAAATTAATGTTTATATTTTATTTTTATTTATCATAATCTACATTTATAAAAGGAACAATTATCTTCAATATAACTTATTGTTTTTGTACGCTTTATTATCCTATACTGTATGTTCAACATATCGACGATTCTTACGAAGACTAACACTTTTCAATTTTCTACGATTCAAATTTCGCCGCGAAGACTAGTATGATTCGTATTTCGCCGTGAAGACTAGCTCGATTCGTATTTCGCCGCGAAGACTAGCACGATTCGTATTTCGCTGCGAAGACTAGTACGATTCAATTTTGATCGCGAAAACAAAATTGAATCAAAAAGCGGAAAAATGATCTATATATACCATAAAACTGTATAGCTATAGATCATATACTTCAGTAGCCTCTAAATAGGTACTTCATGTTATTTGTTTATAAAGTTATATACATACGCTCCTTATCCACTAATTTCTTACTAGCATGAAAGACAGAAATATATGCTATAAAAATTATTCTAATCATCTTACTTAATTATACAAATAAATTCCGTATGTGGTGAGTAGTAATTTGAATTAGTAATTTGACATCATCCTTTTGAATTATTTAAGTATACTTAATTGTAAAAAAGCTGATTCTTACGCAAAACGGAGTATCATAAAGACAGAAAACATTCGTCTAATATGAGTCATTTAGGAAAAATAAAGTGAAAGAATGTTTATAATATTTCATTTGTTTTAATAACTAAAAAAATTAGACTTAATGACTAATCTTAAATACACTTATGATGATTAATACATCTGTTCGCAGACTAGCGTGACTACGTGCGCCTGCTAATATTTACGTCATAATAATAATTACTAATTAAATAATTAACAATTAATGATTTCAGTGCATTTTTTATAAACAAAAAGTAATGTTATTATACTGAAATAATTAACTTATCATTCTTATGCTACAATAAATAAAATATTTGTGAAGAAGAATGTAAATTTTCTCTTCATATATTATTAAATCGAATAATTGTCTTCACGATAAAAATTAAATCGAGCTAGTCTTCGCCTCGAAATACGAATCGTGCTAGTCGTCACGGCGAAACACGAATCATGCTAGTCTTCGCGGCGAAATACGAATTGTGCTAGTCTTCGCGGCGAAATACGAATTGTGCTAGTCTTCGCGGCGAAAAGCAATTCGTGCTAGTCTTCGCGGCGAAAAGCGATTCGTGCTAGTCTTCGTTGCAAAATTAAACGTGCTACTCTTCGTTAGAAAATTGAAAAGTGCTAGTCTTCGTAAGAACCGTCGATATGAAGGACTGCGACGTTGCCAAGTTTCGAAGATTACTATATATAGCCTTTCATAACCAAACGAAAAATCCGTGAATTGTGATTTTCAGACAGCTATATCTTTGAAGTTAGTATCGCAAGCCCTAATTATTTTTTTGCGTATCTATTCCTTTTTGGGTCTAGTACAACATATTAGTTTTTCAAAAAATTTTAGACAAAACTCAATTCATATTACAGGAATACTTGTCCCTATTTCATGCTCAGCCTATGTTTACCACGTTAAAAGTCGAAACATTCTAATAGTTCAAATTTTAATATCGGTACCCCTATTTATTATTGCATAAATGAATAAAGGGTAACTTTATTAACTTATATACAAAGTTATAGAAATAGTTAGGCAAAGTCGATTTTCAAGAGAACGTCCTTAAGAAATTTTGGTCCGTTTAAGAGATATGATGCTTGTATGATACAAAGTCTTTAGTTTTTTCTAGGTATATTATTATTTTTAAAACTATATTCAGTACGAAATATAATGTTTGGCTCTTAAAATTCTTAAGGTTAGCTTAAGGTTAACTCTTAAAATGATTAAGGTTTAAAATGTCGTTTTACATCCCCTTAAGAATTTATATTATAATATCGTTTTCGTAGAATACAGTAAAATATTCAATTATTTTTAAGTATATAATGTGCATATGCAATTCTACCTGTCTATTACCTAAGACCATTTCAATGAAAAATTGGAAAATCATCTGGGCAAAAACTCGCTTAACTAGGAAAATGCGAGCATTTCCTTGCAAGTTGCGATGAAAAGGGGAAAAAACGTGTTCGCCAGATAAAACCTTTTCCAATCACAATATTCCGATGGAAGTCCTTTTCCTTCTAAGCCGACGATATAATCTCATCACTGTCGATAGAAATGAATTACGTATTAATTATTTATTAATAAATAAAAATTATACAAAAGCATTTAGCAAATATTATTAGTTAATTGAAAAATAACAAGGAAATTCTCAAACACAAGAAACTTCCGAGAAATAAGGTAATATAGAAGCTAGAAAAGAAAATATTAAATTTTTACTGATATCAATTTAATCCAAGATATGAATGTTAAATAATTTGAATCAAAAAAGTTTTACTTTGAAAGTATTTGAAAATACGAATAAAATGAAACATTGTATGTTAAAATCCATCAAACCATTTGGTTAATAAATGTTGAATATATTTAATTCTGTTTTAATATTTTTGTAATTAAATAGTCAAAAAAAAATTTACAACAAATAAAAATACTATTTTTATGTAAAATTTATAAATTTATAATTTACATTAGAGTAGTTTTTTAAGTTTTACTCCTGTTAACGAATGCCATAACAAATAGATTTGTTTTTAAAAGGTTTTCGTCAAAAATTAATAAAAAGATTGATGAACATACAGAAATGTTATAAAAAATGACGTTTATCAAAATAATAAAATAGCGACACAAGTTGTTTTAAAAAATAAGATCTCATAATATGAACACGCATATTGTAAATTTTTTCTTCTTTATAATAGTAAAAAAAATTTTTTAAAAAAACGAAAAATGAACTTTTTTCAAAGATCTCTGCAGAAAAATAAGCGATTTTTTGTGTATGAATTTATTGAAATTAAATTAATTTTTTTTCATAATAGAGCACATTTGCAATATACGTTTAAAAGAAATTTTAATTACCTATTATTTGCAATAGTTTTTATGAAAATTTATTTAGTATTATTATAGTAATTGTGTTATTATTAAGAATACATTTTTTGAGGTTTGGTTATTATTGATCGATAGGTCATGCATTAAAAATAAATTATGTTTGACGCTTTAATTGTGTAGTTTATAGATTAAATATGCTTTTTTTTAAGTAACTAATGACTACAGATAATTATTTTTCAGTCAAATGATGCCTAGAGTAAATACAGTATATGCATTAAGTGTGCTCATTTCTTAGTTTACGATATGCGTATACCATGTATAATACCGTACTTTATGTATTGTTTGTTCATAATATTTCCACATGGGTAATTATCTTGGACAGTCAAACAATGTTCAATTATAAAATTTCTTTTAAAATGATCAATTGTTTCTTCAATACCGCGTAATAATACTACTTACTTTAAGTACGAGATATCAAAATATAACCATAGGAGACATCAAAGTGCGCAGTCGTGTATCTAGTGTTAGATTCTGCTAAAGGATCTGGCCAGAAGTCCCACTACCTGGCGACGGCTTCCGGCTAGAGTCTAGGTAGAAACTGATCAATTTTAAAATTTACATTAAACGCTGTTTAAACAATTTACTTAAATTATCGAAATATCTTCTGTATATCGTTTAATGGTTTACAATTGTACTATGAAATTTCAAAATAGCTTTGAATATCGACTTTTACCCATACCTTTTACTGTACTCACACTGTGTGGAATTTGGTATCCAGACAATTGGACGAATAAAGAAAAACGAATATATAAATGTTTTTCATTTACTATACTATCTCTGGGCATTTTGTTATTTGTTGAAATGGTTGTCAAAACTGCTCAAAGGAATGGTACAGAAGAAGTTAATTTAGAAAATGTATTTGCATCAATCGTTTTTGCAAGTGGGCTGTACAAAAAACTTAGAATACTTTACACTCGACAAAAAATTGTGGATTTTATTCGCGACTATACTAATAATCCATGGTTCAAGCCACAAAACTTGATCGAAATAACGATTCATGAAAAAATCCAAACTGAGACGAGGTTAGTAAAATTCTAGCTTACAAATAAATTCAATAATATTATTTTGTATATTCTGTTGTTGTAACAAAATTAACTTATTTTGTAGAAAAGTATCGATTATATATGCTGTTTTCATTGGAGCAGCACTTTTTCTTAGATCGATTATACCAACATTAGAAGTTGGAACATTTAAAACTTTACCACTAGACGTATGGTATCCTTACGAAGTGAACAACTTTATAACATTTTTACTAACGTACTGTCATCAAATTATTAGTGGAGTGACGCTTACATGCATGCATCTTAGCACTGATACTTTGTTTGTCGGTCTACTATTACAGATGAGCTTTCAGTTGAACGTCCTAAACTATAGACTAGGAAAACTTGGGAGCATGGAAAATAATAAAAATAAAAGTATGTTTGAAACAGATAATAACATATTTTTGAAAGCACTGATTGCACAACGTATTCGAGAACACGAGAGTATCTATCGGTAAGCACGTATTATTTTATTCTAACTTGAATGTTTTGATGAATTATTATGAAACTTATTATATCAAGGTTTGGAGAAGAGATGCAAAAGATTTTTAAACCGACTCTTATGGGTCAAATGATCGTTGTGGTTCCAAATTTGATGATAAACATATATTTTCTCTCTGGGTATAATGGCAGACTGAATTTGAAATATTTCATGACATTCTTTTTTACAATAGTGCCATTGATGGAAATTTATATGTTTTGCTGGTATAGCAATGAAATTTTTTTAGGTGTAAGCACAGATTCATGTTTTCTACTGTTGTTTTTTGGTTCTTTCGCGCGTGGAATATATTGATAATCAATAATTTTTTTGCAGAGTATAAATGTTGGCAATGCAATGTATAATTGTAACTGGACTGCTTTGAATCAGTCAACAAAGAAAACTATTCTAACAATAATAACTCGTACATCAAACTCGATTCTTATAACAGCTGGTGCTGCTGTTCCTCTGAATATAGATACTTTCATAGAGGTAAGTTTAGCTTACAAATATGATTAGATAATATATAGAAGTATTACATTGAAATCTATTTTTTAGATAATAAAAATATCGTATTCTGCATTTAATATTCTCCGACGAGCTACTGCTCGATAGAAGTGCATATATCATAAATACATTTTTATAGTTTAAAAGTAGCTCGTCGGTTATATATATAATAAATAATAAGGTATTCAGAAAAAAAATTAATATAATATTTTGCTTCCTTATATGAAATAAATTTTTTCAAACAACGAAAGAAGAACATTTTAAGGATTTCAATGTGTAGTGTATATAAAATTGAACAGCGATGCCAATCACGTTCGTGAAAATAGATATAAAAGAAAAAATAAGAAAATATCCTTTGTCTATATTATCAATATGAAGTAAATTTGTACGTATAAATTAAAACATTTGTACAAGTGGATTTTGTTTGTTGTTCATATTTTTATATTGCATATGTATGATAAGCAAAGTGAACGTCAATAGATGATCGAAAACTATAATAAGAAATCTATTTTTAATCAGCGATACAATCATTTCATTATCATCTTATATTTTGTATGCATTCGATTATATACAAATATTTCATTTCCATTATTCAATTTTGCTTATAAATAGATCTTGTGTGCATCTTCTTATACTGCTCATCCATAATGAGTTATAAATTGACTATACAAATATTGCATTTGCATATTAGTTGATTTTACTTTAAAATAGATTCTAGGATCATTTACCAATAATTTAAAAGATTATTCATGAAATTTTATTGCACAGTTTTTATATTATTTATAAACTTCAAAAGTGTAGATAATAATATAGGATTAATTTATTTTAGGAATTTTATACTGGAACAAATTATTTAAATTTGGGGAAGCTATAGGTGCCAACGAATTGACAGCGGTTTTTAATATTTATATTTGTAAAACGATAAAAAAAAACTAAAAGACTGAGTATTAAAAATACAATATCGGGTATAAAAACAAAAAAAAAAGATGAATTTCTCCATTCCATCCTCATAGAAAGGAAAAACGAATAAAATGTTTTCAATTCGCTCTGAAGCTAATTTTCTCAAAAATAGTGAATTGTTGTTCCAATGATATTAAAATACGTTTTTAAGCATTATCATCGCGTTCGAAACTTCCTCTCCGAGGAAACAAAATACAATTCGGAATCAGAAAGAATGACAGTATCCAGAAAAGCAGCTGATAGGAGGAAAAGTAAGTCGCTCAAACAGCTCCCCAGCATTCATACATTACCGGTGAACAATCACCAAATAAAGCCGAACATATTCATCTTTCAAAAAGCCCCTGGACCATTACACAGCAAAACGGACGTAAGCGACCAAAGCCAAACACGTGCACGTATACAGGGTGAGCAGTAGGGAAAAATCAGTTTGCTGCTCTGCGCTTTAGTCTCGAGTACGTATACACAATGTGCGTTACACCATATACACGCCTATACCGTATTTTCCGATAGGTCCGCGCGCGACTAATCGATCCTTTCCACTCGCGCCTATATACATGTATATATCTACGTAGTATACATAGATCCCTTTTGCTTTGCAGGGCCGATTTGGCGCGTGCACTTGTTCGGTGTGACGGATGCGACATCTATATGTACGAGCGGGGAGGGCAATTTTCGGGGTCCCCATTGTGTCAGCTATAGCCCTTTTACGCTTTACGAGTAATAAATTATACTGTCGACCTTTACGCGCGCGACCCCCTTTTTGCTTTCGGCGCGTGAATGATTTTTCACCTCGGCGCAGAGATAATTATTGGCGCCTAGAGCAGCTGATATTCTGCCGCCGACAGAGAATAGGGACGAAAGGGTGCAGCGGTTGATGTGTAGGTAAATGCGCGTGCATTGCTTTTCGAGTGGGGTTTAATTGTGGAAAATGGGAAAAGTTCGGTGGGTTTGGGTGGAAGAGTTACAAATGATTGCCCTTCGCTTTTTCGTGTCTTTGCGCACCGAATCGAGAGGAGAGCAGCTAATGTTTGTCGATTAAATGAATTAATGACTTTTGTTAGAGGTAATATTGTACTCTATATAGACGTTAAGAGATATCTGTGGCTGGGAGGCGTTTGGTGTGCAGGGATAAGATACAAGAAGTTAAAACAGTATACATTGAATGGTAAAATAACATTTAGGTAATAAAAATATTAACATTTCAAAGTTTAAATCTCTGAGAAATTGTGCATTCAAGTCCTCGCCATTTATACCGCTTTTGATACAACTGTTTATAATCAACGGTCCTTTTAGGTGAAATTCCTTTTTTGTATAAGCTATGTATATATGAAAAAAAAATGGACAGATTGCATTCACGAATTTCACATATTATATTCAGCACTCGAATAGCCTCGAAGAAATACCTTAGTCGAAATTCTTCCGATATCCTCGAAAGGTCAAAATCATAATCCCCTTGACAAAAATCTCTATACGAACTTGCGCATAGACCTCTTCAGTTCATCTTTAGAAGCCAACAGCTCATAATCACATCCCCGCATAGCCGAATTACCCTAGATTGGCTAAGTGCACGCGTGCGCTCGCCTCGCATTGAACATCACGCACTGACATGGCACTTTCTCTCTCTCTCTCTCTCTCTCTTGAACACACAGGAGACAGGGCGGACGTTCGAAAATTAGCCGCGTAATCCGCGCCACGTGCGCGCACACGATTTTCGTCGCGCTTACACATACCATACACACACACACACACACACACACACACACACACACACGCACGCACACAAAGAGAAGCGCGCGCTCGGTGCGGTAATAGAAAAGAGAGCCTGCCGCGGAGACGCGCCTCGATTCGCTTTAACTCTCCCCCTCTTACAATTTTTGACGTGTGTGTGCGCGTGTACGTGTGTGTGTGTATGTGTGCGCGCGCGCGCCCACTTGCGAGACTACTGCTGCTGGCGGTCGGCATTCATTAGCCGTCATTCAGCGGCAATTTGTCGAGCCGCCGAGATTAGCATGTCGACTTGAAAGCGATGCTAATTTGACTACGCCCCTCTCTCTCTCTATCTCTCTCTCTTCCTTTCTTTCCCCTTCGTTTCTCTGATGCGGATATCTTTTGCTGATGTCTGGGTCACGTGCACTGGACTGTTGCACATGGACCTTCTCTATTCTCTTTTCTTCCGTGTGTGTGCGTGGATTTGGTTTTTAGCATATATGTATATAAAGAGACTGGACCAGTGCTCTGAGTGGAGCAGCGTTTATTTTGGGGTTCGTATAGTTCCGAGTGGGAGGAATGCACAATCGCTGATACATATTATGTCTTTTTTGTTCAACGGACACAAGACACGGGTGAATTTGATTTGTAGAAAAGTGTAATTTGTGTTGATTTAAAGGCTCGTCGTGGTACATTGGAGTTGTAAGTATTTTTTCTCTCTCGGCGAAGAAAAGATGACTGGTTGAAACTTTTATTATTAGCATCCCGTGCTGAAAACGATTACGTTTACAGCGCAATTTTGCAGACTCATCTAAAATCTAGTGTAATTTAACCTTAACAAACCAGTTAATCGTGGTTAAACAGAAAATTATACATCTGCGTTGAGATTTTCAACGTGCAAAAAGTACGAGTGATCGTTACTTCTTTATCTCCACAATCACTTAATGATGTTGAATAACAACTTTATCTATTATAGAAATAATTGAATTAGCGCTCAAGCAAGAACATTTATCAAAGATTGAATAAATGCGTAGGCGTTGAATTAATGAGTAATAAAATATCTTTTCTAATCAACAACGCGTTATATCGTTCTTAAAAAAATCTCTAAGTTTATATGGAAATATGCAAAGTCCCGAATTGTTTAGATTCGTGTAATAGATATGATGGAGATAGAAAAATCTGATAGAAGATTATGAAATTAAAATATAATTTTTTGGCATCGTGCATCGATATAACAATCTTCAATATAATAATAAAAATTCACGTAATGCTATAAGGAGTCTTCTTTAACTACCGCCTAAAAGAGCGCATTTAAATAACCATTCGATAACAATTTTTCGCCTACAAAACGATCTGCACACAGGTCAAAAGATCACCTTCGCTCCCAAACAGCCGCGCTACGGCCGCAGCCATGCTCCGTATAGGCAAAAAAAGGCCAGCGCAGCACAGCCTCTTACGTAGGACGCAGGGGTACGCAGAAGCGCGCACAATTCCGCCATATGGCGAGGGAAATTGCCGCAACGGGCCGTGCAGTAACAATATTTACCGAAGGCTCCCGACCCCTCGCTGTTTTGTCAAGACTCGGAGCGTCGCCACTGTGCTTGCACACCACCGCGAGTCTCTCGCTCTCTGCTCTATACGAACGGTGTCACTTTACCCCTACACCCGATCGTTCTACCCGTGTATCTATACGTATAGCTGTAGTAATCCTAACGTAATGCTCTTTCGAGACACGCGCATGGACTAATGTAAACCCCTTAGGTTGTATAGGCGCGATTTCTGTATCCTATAGTTCGGTGCTCTGCGTGTATACGAGCTGTTCGAGTTATTTGCATTTTTATTGCACGCGCGATCTGTGGCTTTGGGCGTTTCGAGTGAGTCGTCGGAGCTGATAAAGAGTGGATTGCCGTATACATATACCAATTGTTTTAGATTCTGCGAATGGATTTGGCGGTGTGAAACATTTTTTATTTTAGCTCTGCGGATCGTAGTTTTTTTTTTTCATTGGTATCGAATCGTGTGTTTGAAGTATAGGGGTAGAAGGATTGCGTTGAAGCATGGATTATGGTGTTTTTCTATGGACTGTATATAATTGTTTCGAAATATGAATTTGAATTCTAACATATACAAATTTTACGTTTGTAGGTTGTCAATGAAGACGCGCCAATTTTTATGAGATCATGAAGATGTCATATCGATAAAGTATATTGTACAATTTAATAAAGGCCCGAAGAAATAACAATAAATCAAATAAGTCAAATTTCCGAAAATGATTGCAACCCGTTGATATGACCTATCTAAAAATTCATCAGACCAGCGCACATCTCGATCCACACACCAGCAACCAACAACCATAATCCACGTCCCGCTGGGCCGAAAAACTTGCCTAAACCTCCACACCCCACCCCACCAGCCAAGAGTACGAAAAGTACACACAACAGCAAAGACCATACCTTTTTCGTCATGTTCCAACAGTCAGCATCGCTGTACCAATGTTTGCCGGAGCCAGTGGCCATAGAGCCGGGCAATCACGTCAGGGGGTGGCCTTAAAGCCCCGATAAAGCTACCTCGGATTAGCGAGATCATAATCAGGCAATTGGTCGTCGAATAGGGGAGGGAAGTACACAGACACACATACACATACGCGCAGAGGTGTCAAATGTCAATCCCCCAATGGGCATAGTGCGTCTGCGTCGGTGCACGATGACGATTGCTCTTTGTATGGGTAACTTTTAGTATATATACTTTCTTTGCTTTGGAGGGTATTGATTCGCTGATACTCTGTTAGATGGAAAGGAGTTGCGCGAGGATTGATGTATATATAATTGAGAGTTTCCTGTTCGTATAGATTTGTGGACGGAATTCATTTCGCGAACATGGCTTCTAAGCTTGAAATTGATATGTCTCCTCTATTGGTCGTCGTTATTTTCAATTGGCTATTGTCTTTGGCTGTTATAATTTGCGTGGAGAAATAAGGAGGCCGGTGAATAGGAAACCGTTAGTATAGTTGTTCTAGTTTTGGTAATATTGTATAGTTATCCATGGAACATCGGTGAGGTATGTAAACAAGGACAAATAAACATATTATTGTACCAAAAATACAAATAATTTAATTTATGACAGTATTTCGGGAGTTTCTCTATCCAATTTCCAGGGTTCAGAAACTCGAAAATATTTCGTGCATCACTGACTTTCGAATTCTTGGTGTAATACTTCGAAACATTCAACAGTTTTGGGAGAATTTTGCCAACAGTTTTCATTGTACGTCCTAAACCTGAACTATTTTCGAAGATCCATAAACAGCCTCTATTATTCGCAAAAAAAAATCCTCCAACTCAACGATAAGCAATGGATCCGAACGTCCACGCGATATATTTTTAACCCAAAAGCCCCGCAGAGATCCCCATTAACTTCTCAGATTTATTTTCGGACATTGGCTCAATTCTCGACCACTTAAAAAGCTGCTGCTGGTCTCTTTCTTCGCATCGTCATCGGCCACCCCATTCCTACGGACACCTAAAAAAAAGAAACAATCATCATCGGACGAGGGAGTCCAAGGAAGAGTAGAGAAAGCAGACAACGGCCGGTGGCGAAGGTTCTTTAACAAAAGAACTCATGAATGAGAGAAGACCAGTGAGAGTAGAATCAATAAAGACGAGAGATAGTGGTGTGTCGAGTCATCTAAGATTTGCGAGAGTGAGAGAGCGACGCGGCGTGAATGAACGCGAGGTCGTGGGAACGTGCAGGCTACACGCTCTCCGACTCTCCGCGAATATGTACGCATGCCAGTGTGTATATTGTGGCATACTCTCTTTCTCTCTCTCACTCTCTCACTCTCTATCTCTCGTTTGTAATTGCCGTAATTGTCGCAAGTGATTCACACATCAGCACCGGTCAGCGAGAGTGAGTTTATGGTATATCTCGCGTATTGGGTGTATGTGTGTGTGAGAGTCTGCGCGCGTTATAACAGCGGACCTCCTCCTCGCTTGCGCGCTTTCTCGCGCGCGCGGTCCCATGGGACTTTTGACTTTTTTCCCCGATGAGCTTACGTGCTCGCAGGCCTTTTTTTTTGTTCTCGAGTCGCGGACGCATAGGAGCGAGATCTGTGTTTTGTTGGCCGAGGTTAAGGAACTCGCTGCGTGTGCCGGAAGTGCACTGTTTTTGTTGTGTTGTCCAATTTGACTTTTTTCTCGTTCTTTTATTTTCTTGCCGTTTTTATGGTTTTATCGAGAATGCGTATTTGATTATAGAGAGAGTTCGAAAACTGTAAATAATTGGAATGAATGGTGTTGATTGTATTTTGATGATGACGATGATTACAATTTTTTGTATCGATGTGTTCATCGAGCTCTCCGCATTAATAATGCCTCGGGGTATCCGACCGTTGTAAGATTTATTCAACTCCATTTAGTAATAGACGCGTTTATACGCTACAATTTGATGTAGCGGCGTAATAGAGAAAGTGTTGCATGAATCAATGAATACGAGAGCGTAACAAAAATACCTTATACTTAGTTTATTTGTCTCGCCAGTCTTTGTGTCAAGTTTTGATATAAAAGCATTCATAAAAGTATTTATATTAATAAAAATATCAATATTTTTCGATTTACATAATTATTACGCACCCATAACACATAACATAATCCAAAGTTCTGGAGGAACTTACTTATACCCCAAAGTACAAAATCTTGGTTAGAACGAGGAACGGAATGCAGCGACGCTACAGAAATTCCAGAAGAAGAAAACTCGACATACACTCATTGGGAAATGTCGCGTTTTGTCATGGACAATATAACCAGAGACTCGGGCTTTGCGCGTACCTTGAAAAGCGATAATTCAGTTAAAGCGAAGCGAAGGATACGAGCTTCTGCCAGTCGAAAGCTGCACGCAGCAGCCGCGCGTAATAAGAGTGCAGCGGTCATGGAGTATCTACACTCACAGATAGAGAGAGATACATAGAGGCACACATATACATGTACAGGAGCTGTCCGTAGTAGGAGAGAAGAAGAAGAAGAAGAAGGAAGGCACGGAGTGCGCGGGATTTCGGAAACAATTGCCGACAATTCACGTCACTTGCTTGCGCTCTCGGGCTCTGGCTCTGGCCGACGATTGACGTGAGAATTCGCTCCTCGGCCGAGGCTTGCACTCGGTTGGTCCGCCAGCCGCGGTGAGGTCATCTTCATTAAATCGTGCTCTGCTTAATGACTGATCTAATTTCACTCACTTCGGTGATGCTGCTACTGCTGCTATACCATCGCTGTGGGAGAGGGAGAGCCGTGCAGCTTTATACGAGAGTGTGCGAAGCTTTGTACTCCTTTTTCCTTGGACTGCAGCCGAGTTACTCGCCGCGCTTGACACCTCCTTTCGTGTGTATTCTGCGCGACTCATGCTTCGTTTTTTTTTTGCACTTTCGTGGTAGCTCTCCGTGCACGGCTGCACTTGCGCTTCGACTCGACCTGCGGCTTGAGAATGTATAAGCTTTATATGGATTTTCTTTTGTCTACCGTTGAAATGTTTCATTTTTGGTGGAGAATCGCTGTACAACGAAGAGGATTGGGAATAGTTCGACGTAATTACAAAATGTCTTTTTTTTATTTGGAAATGCAGTTGTATTTTAATATGAGGAAAATACTATTATTTTTTTGAAAGTGCACCTACAATTTTCTTATTTTGCTTGTATCGAAGAAAACGCAGTTCGATTACGTGGGTATACTTTAAAAAAATAGAAATTTGAGAATCACATATAAATATGGATTTTATTCAAACTACATTAAAAGAAAGAAAATTACGAAAAACTTTTTCTACTGAAAAATAAAGAAAGTCGTTTTCTACTGATCTGCATGTACCTTTTCCACTTGAAAAGAACTCTAGATGTTTCTTAATTTCCACCTATACTCGTGTTCTAAACAAAATTTACGTCAAAATAAAAATTACGATAGAAGAGATAATCATTGTAGATATATAATTCCCCTTACGATGATTTCAGCGCTTAGGGTAATTCTCAAGTTTCGGGTCTCAATAAGAACGATTCATTACTACAATTTGGTAAGTCAACACACACACACACACATCTACTTATTAAACTGTCACTCATCTTTACCCTTTGCGCTCGTTCCCACAAATGTATGTATCTACAAATAAAAGCTCAGAAATTTCAAAGTAACAGTCAAGAACAGCGGTAAGTATAATATATATAGCGAAATCTTGCAGGAGCGAAAGAATAAAAGAGAAAAGATTTGGCCCACCAAGAGGCATGAAATCCTCAACTCATCTCATCATATCGACACTCTCGCTCAGTCCAGAATCCCACCCCTGTTCCAACAGATTGGCGCAGCTCTAGAACTACACCATTCGCGCAATTAAACGGGGGCCATTTCTCGAGATCCGCGCGCAAAAAAGGATCAGCGCGAAACAGTCGGGAAATGGAATCGCGCTTAACCTCGAGCTATAGAGGGAGAAGTATATAGCTATATATAAAGCTCTCTCTCTCTCTCTCTCTCTCGCACGAGCGATAGAGAGGCAGTAGCAGCAGCAGCAGCAGTCGACTAAGGGCCTTGATAAGCTATCGCGCATCCTGTGCATTTAGCATACATTTGAATAATGGGAGGTCGGTAATCCCTTAAACGGAGAGGAGGGAGGGAGGAGTGGAGGGGGAGGGGTTCAGTCTAGTCAGCCCTCATTCCGTAACTAGGTATCCTTTCATCTGCCGCTCTTCCGTTCTCGCTCTCTTGCTCTCTTGCTCCCTCTCTCTCTCTTCCTCTCTCTCTCTCTCTCTCTCTGCAGGCTAAAGCACGACCGACTCCATCTCTCTCTCTCTCTCTCTCTTCTTGCCGTACAGCCGCCTCTGCCCCGTTTAAAGATATTTCGTTAAAATAACCGTTCTGCTCTGCTGGCTGCAAGCTCGAGCCGCTCTCGCTCTCCGTCGTCTCTTATACCGCACGACGGCACTGCCACGACTGTACGGCACAAAAAGGGGGTGGAATTTGCAATGCAGAGGTTAAATGGCTACGTGCGCTTCACCCTCTCTCTCTCTCTCTCTCTCTCTCTCTCTCTCTGCTTCTTCTCTTCGTACTTTGCTTCCTTTTTCTTCTATCTATCCTCCTCCCTCTTTCTACGCTATTTTTTCTGCCATCTCTCTCTCTCTCTCTCTCTCTCTCTCTCTCTCTCTCTCTCTCTCTCTCTCTCTTCCTCTAGCGCTACTCTCCCTCGGATTCTTTTTTATTCCATTTTAGTCTCTTACTCTGTCTTGCCCACCCTTCGTTTAGGCCTGGGAGATCAAGCTCTCTCTCTCTCTCTCTCTTTCTCTCTCTCACTCTGCGTCGACGTACGTGGATCTTGCGTACATACGTACGACTATAGAGCACCGCTGGTGTTCGTCCCCGCTTACCACTATACCATACATTATTTCGCATACTTTTTTTTTTGTTTGCGTGCGTATCCTCATTTTTT
Organism: Megastigmus stigmatizans; assembly: GCA_900490015.1. Lineage (NCBI taxonomy): Eukaryota > Metazoa > Arthropoda > Insecta > Hymenoptera > Megastigmidae > Megastigmus > Megastigmus stigmatizans. Next base: position 18,141 of record UELV01101308.1, read on the forward strand.
ATTTATTTACACTATTTCGTTTTTGCACATCGACGGTAACATTTATTTTCCAATGGACTTTCCTCGTTTGGCAATCAACATTATAATTGAACCGGTTAATTTGGATTTGTGAGATAATTTTTTTATGCGTTTTCAAGCTCAAGCTCCGCTTACGCCATTTACCGTAGGCATACATATATACTACGCGCAAACAATAACAGAGTCAGAGTAGACCTCAGCGTTAACCGAATCAAGTGTGTCTAGAGTTCCTTCTACACGGGCTGGAAATAATAACCGAGTCAACGACGCCGATAATTCCATGACGAATCAACATATTCAAAACAGAATTTCATAGAGCCCCGTGTAGCCCACACATACTCACACGCACACTCACACACATATACGTACACATACATACATACACATACACATACTCAACCCAACCCCTTTGCAACCCCTCTTTTTTCCCTCTACAACTCCCGTCTATAACCTCGCCTCTCGTTGGCACTTTATCTCCGTTTTTAATCCTCTTTTTCCCTCACTCTGATTCGCTTTCGTACCCTACTCGCTTATACGCTCGCATAGAGCTCGAGATAGAGATAGAGAGCAAGAGAGCAAAAGAGCGAGAGAGAGAGAGAGATACTTTAGGAAGCAGGTAGAGAGAAAGAGAAAGAGAAAGCCAACTCGGCACAGCCACTGCACAGACTCAATTGGTTTTTTACTTGAGTCTCGCCTCTCTGCAGAGAGCTGCCACGACCCTCTTCACGTCTCTCTCTCTCTCTCTCTCTCTCTCTCTCTCTCTCTCTTTCGTCCGCAGTCGGTATATATATCGTTATCCTATTCAGAGAGAGAGAGAGAGAGAGAGAGAGAGAGAGAGAGAGAGAGCGGGAGAGAAAATGGTACTCGGGGATATAACGTTCCGCAAAACGTTCGAGGAAAAGGTAGAGGGGTGAAATTGTCGATGAGAGAGAGAGAGAGAGAGAGAGGGCAGGAAGGAAAGGGCGGCTGCTGCTGCTCCGACGCGGGAGAGAAGAGGAACATGGCCGGGCGAGATTAAACATTCATTCCAATGGTTCGCTGCCCTTAAACTTCTTTTCTCGGATCACGGCATCATCCGCTCTTTCTCTCTCTCCTGGACATGGACGTGGTAACACTTTTTTTTTTTTTTTTCAGTCTTGCGGGAGGATCCACACTATAAGAAATGGGAATATTCGGGGAATTTTTGTTGGTTGTACCTTATATTTTTGAGGGACGGGGGCGGGATGATTTCAACGCGTTGGCTCATGTCGTTTTAGCGACGAGTTACCGTCAGTCGAAGTGACGTGCAATTTGATTGGCAGGGTTAGGAGATGAAAGGGAAATGTTGGAAAACCCTTTATCTTACGAGGTGAAAGGTGTAGAGTCGCAAGGTTTAAGATTTAAATTAGTTTATAGCGAGTACTTTATCTGAAATTTGAAGAGTATGATAAAAAGCAATTTAATATCATCGTGTATTTTTATTTACGGTGCACCGATCCTTGCTCTACATGTTATTTAAAAGTTTTACTTGAATTCACGTACATAAACTTGACTAGATGTATCCACGACACCTGCATTCTCTTGTCAATCACGTCAAACCTTCGGTCCATCGATAAAGCAACCAAAAATTCCTGTCCAAAACCTAATCTCCGGCATCTGCAAAAAAAAGATGATGCTCGACACTCGACAAGTGAGCACTCGTATCAAAGCTAAGCAAAAGAATTCACCGGTGTACCGCGCGTACATATACATATACCGCACAGAGCCGCCACCAGCACCGCTATCTGTATAAGCAGGAGCAGCAGTAGCAGCGGCGGCGATATAGCCCGATTATCTAGTTTGCAAATTGCGGTAGGAAGCGCGAGAGAGGAGATTAGCCTGGTGGTTTTCAATCCCATTTTCATCGCGAGAGCTTCGCACACGCACACAGACGGCCGCGCGTTTTCCCCTGGCGCGCCTACCTATATAGGCCAGAGAGAATGAGAGAGCGAAAGAGAGAGAGCACACAGTAGCCTCCTTCAGCGTTGCACACACCCGCTCGCGATATCATTGAAATTTCATTTCTGGCTTTCCATTCTCTCTCTCTCTCTCTCTCTCTCTCTCTCTCTCTCTCTCTCTCTCGCTCTTTGTCTACACATACAGGCACTGCAACGAGAGGGAGAGAGAGAGAGAGTGAGAAGCAGCCCCCGCGGCTCGTTGCGTGTAATAAGGAAATAAATCAAAGGCCCTGAGTATCTCAGCTGATTTGAAATTCTCTCGGAGGTATACATATATATATATATATACGTACGGTGTGAGGAGGACGAGCGCGAAACGAGAACTGTCGGCTGGCGCGGTGAATTTATCGGCGCGAATGAATATACACCGACCCCTCGCCCGTCCTCTTATCAAGTGGCTTTAATAGAATTTTTACGCGCTTTCGAGAGAGATGCATCGGTGCTCGCGTATAGCTGCTACTGCTGCCGAGACATATTGAATTGGCGAACATTTGAATAATATCTTTGGGTATACAATGCGCGTGGAACTTTATATTTCGTCCGAGCTTGCGTTCTTCTGCGTCTCTCCTATGGAAAGTGTGACATACCAGACTCGTGGTATCATGTATATATAAGGTATTATTGAGCGATTAAAAATGAAAAGCTGGTTAATGACGTTACCGAGAATCTGCTGAAATGAAGAAAGGCCATTACGCGGAAAGCGATCGAGCCGCGTTATAACTCCACAATCACCGCGTATAAAAGTTTTAATATTTTGAAAAGCTTAGAGAGCGAAGGTGTAAGGGTCGCTAATTACGCTACATCGTCGATGTAATCAAACAACACGGCTGCACGCAATATATGAAACTATAGCTCTACATATATGTATATACAGAAATCCTTCGTACGATCTACATTTTCATCTGCTTATATATAACCCTGTCGAAGCTATACGGGAGTATAGATCAAAATGTTCAAACCGATATATACATCCCCTTTGAAATTTCATCCCAAATACCGGCACACACACACATACACTCGGAGAAATGAAAAAAAAAAGAAAAAAGAAACGTAGCAGTTCAGTGGTATAATCACCGTCTCCTTCACCCCCTTACCCCCGCACACGTGGCACAAAGCGAAATCATTCGAGAGAACGTATTGTACTCGGGGGAGAGAAAAAAAAACGGATCATGGACGCGGAAAGCTCGGCTGTAAAAAAGAGAGAGAGAACGCAGGGGGGGGTAGGTTATAAGGAAGGAGGAGCTCGACTACTAGAAATTGAATCGAATTGGACCGAGTATGCACATGTGTGCGTGTGCGTGTGTGTGTTTGTGTTGGCGTGTCGGCAGGCAGTTCGTCCAAGGATATATGTATATCCATGCACGCGCGCGCAAAGGCCTTCGGAGACTCCTGCACACACAAGTGCGTGTACGTGTGTGTGTGTGTGTGTATAAAGAGCCGCGCGAAGGCCACCTTTCCGTGTAGCATGCAGAATGGACAAGCTGCCGTGAAAAGTCACGCTCGTCTCTGGAGGATTGCACCAAGAGAGGCAGAGGGAGAGAGAGAGAGAGGGGGACGGGAGAGGTGTACGTGTACGTGCGCGGGGTGCGTCTGTCCCCCGAGGCGGAAACACGCCCACAAATGCTGAAAATCTGACCGGGCCGAGCGAGCCAGAGAGAGAAAGAGAGAGAGGGAGTGAGTAGCGGACTCTAATTAGTCGACGGACCTAATTGACGAGCGCCCGTGTGATTTACATTTATAGATAAGCAACGGTAGAGACTCGAGTTTTGCCACGTCGAGAGGTGAGCCTCGGAGTTGCTGCTGCTGCTTCTGCTGCTGTTGCTGAGAGATGCGCGTCGTTATCCTTTTCGATTAACCTGCTTGGATTTCTTTCCTTCTTTCTTTCGGCGATAGAGGATCTGTGGGGGGTAGAGTTTTCGGGGGTGAGCGAGAGTTGCGATTTTTGCGGATCGCGCTGATTCTTTCTTTTTTTTTTTTTTTTATATATATATATTTTTCAGCTTCAATTGTATAAGATGGTTACGTATAGCGATGGTTCGACGTTGTGTTTTGTAAAAGAGTTTGGCTGTAAAGAAAATCGGGAATTCGGTAGTGAATATTTAGTGCGATGTAGAATAGGACGTATATATTTGGCGGAGAAAAAAAGAATTCGATATCACGTCGACTGTAGCAGCAGCTTTCGATACACGCCTCGTGTCGAGTAAGGGATTTGCAGGCAGCTTTTTCCACGTTCGACAATGACATCAATCATTCTAATGCTGGAGTATACATACTGTCGTTTTTCTGCCAGCAATAGAAACTGTTGGACCGATTTTGCAAACAAACGCATTAAACGAAAATCTCACTTTTTAGTTCATCGATTATCTATTATATAACAAGTACAAGGGATAATTGCATTTCTGATGTGATAATGGAATTAAATAATAAGTACTGTGAAGATTACAAAATTTTTGACTGAATAGTTCCAGAGTCCAATCTAAGTAATAATAATATTCGTCAGAAATAAGGTTGTTATAGCAACTATAATTAATGACAATTCTGTTTCTGAAATATAGATAGTGTCTAAAAATTTATATATTACTCTTAAATTATTCATATGAAATTGGACATATATATTTCACTATATTTCTGTAAATTTGATAAACAACAGAAATATAAACAGAAGACTAAAAGAAAATATTAATTTATCATCAGATGATTAGAAATTCACGATAAATAGAATAGAAATTAATTTAAATTTCTATTTCTATTTCTATTTCTATTTAATTATAACAAATTACACCCCACTATTACTAAATAGGTTGTTAAGGTTATATAAGTTTTGCAAAAAAAAATATTTTTGTAGTTCAATTTAAGTAGTCGCGAATAAATATGATTGAAGCTTATCTGAAAAGGTAATTTCCTTATTTTTTATGTATTACCAATCTTAATCTCTTCTGAGATTATGTTGCTACAAATTCATACATGTACCCACATAGCATGAAATATTTCTGTGAAAGATTCAAAGAAAGGATTCAGCGAAACCTTGCAGAAACCTTGCTAGCAGGTTACTGAAACCTTACAATAACATTTCACAGAAATGTTTATTGAAAGCTTTCAGAAATATTTTCATAACATTTC